>PVJA010002400.1:0-81537 GCA_004027025.1 Myocastor coypus | reverse complement strand
TCTCCTTGACCAGAAAATTTGGGACACCTCTGAGTTATAGGATATTATAGCACAGGTTCTCTTATATCCTGGGTCTTTATTGACCTTGAAGGCCAACATCTGACTGTGTCTGTATCTGCTTCCTCTTAGTCCAAAGAGAAATATATTCTTTTCCTTTTTTTTTCTAATCAACATCAATAGGGAGGTGGGTCATGCCAACACACCGTACTCTGTAGAAGGATTGTGAGGGCAATATGCAATATGTCAACTTTCAAAGAAAAGAAAGGGAAAAAGATAAAGGGGAAAAAAAGTAATGCTGATTTAGAAGGGTAAATGTTTAATTGTTTGATCAATCTTATATACCTATATGTATTAATCTAAACTGATCTGATGATGAAAATATGTAATATAGCCATTGTTAAATTTAAACAATAAAAATATTAAAAAATAAATAAAATAAAATAAAATAATTAAATATACCAAATTATTTGCATGGATTTGTCCATAAAAGCAGTGCTTTCAATAAAATCAACGTTGAAATTTCAAAAAGAAATTTACAGTGCAAGATTGGCTTAGTAGATACAAAAAAGAAGAAAATCATTAGCTCTAAATACAATTCAGTTTTGTATGACTTAACATAATTATGGAATAGAGTGTTTAAATCTCTTTATGTCACCGCAAATTTATTTCAAACATTAGAATGATTCATTTGCTTATTCTGGAGTTTAGTTCATATTTTGATAAATAAAATCTATTGACCCAATTCAAAAATTAAGTAAAATATAAAAATGAAAAGTCATCTATTGAAGTAAATATTTAGTTGTTTTAAGAACCTCCTTCACATGTTATTGTGTTATTTAGCTGTTTGCTAAAAAAGAGAATCTCATATCAGCAAGGTAAATTGGAACTGATTAAATTTACAATAAGAATGAAGATGCAATAAATGTATCCAGCATCTGTTGTGGGCTTGAGACATTAATTGATGTGAACAATAATACATTATTGCATAATCATATTTATTATGCCTGAAAAATTCATAAAGTACTTGAAGCCTTTTAAAGAGTTCCATAGTAATAGCCTTTCAATTGACTTATTTGAAAATTTATTTATTCCAAAAGAAAATAATATAAATGTTGATGTTGAATATATCTGTATTCCTAGACTGTAAGTTGGAAATCATTGTACACTCAATAAAATCATGAGCTCCAGCAAATAAAATCCAGACAAGTAACCATATAATTGTTTTATGTACTAAAGGACCTATTTTAAATCAAATATACATAAATGTGTATCAATGGCTGTGTAAAACTAAAGAAGACTGATAAGAAAAAAGAATGTAATAGCTATTCTTTCATTACTAATGAATTATTTTTTATTTATTGGGTGAATAAAAATATTAAAAACAGTATTAACATATACTATTAAAGTTGAAAAGTAGAATAATAGTCCATAGTACTCTAGGGTAATAGACCCACGGACATGGTGTTTTTAAGAAATTAGCTGTAAATGCTACATCCTTGAATTACTCTACTGTGTGAGCTTCAAAGGAAACCTTAATGAATGTTATACTCAATCTCAATTCTGCTTTTCCAGGTCTTGCTGCATCGTTCAGGTTGCCCTCACCACTTGTTAACTTAATTTCTCAAGTGCTAAAATCATAGGTCTGGGCTTGTTAGTACATTTTTTTTTTGCTATTTTTTATTTCTTTTACTAAGAAATAATATGGAGATAGAAGGACAGCCACAATAATTGATGCAATGCATATTGTTTTCTTCATGGTAGTTCTTCAGAGTCCTAGATGCAGATATGATAGCTCTTGTAAACACCATTGGTAGAAATATTTCTTCTCATTGAACTAAGAGAAAGTAGCTCCATATATAGACCAATATTTCATAATAGTAGGTGGTTATTGGCAGAACTGGCAATGTTGGAAACTGTTGACTTGAGCCTTTTACAATTCAGTATACTAATCTGGCTTTACTTTTTTATGCCTCATGGTTAGACTTTCCTGCTGGGTAACTAAGGCCAAATGAAAGCAAGACCTATTTAACAAAACTCGTAATTTTTATATCTGACAAGGTCAGTCAAATCCCCTCAGGATTAACTTTGAAACCACGTACATCGTTTTGTAGAACTTTCTTCAGTGTCAGCCATCTAGAAACAGTCACAGCCATTGCATGACCAGTTTGCTCTCCGTGAAAGCCTGAGAGAATGTTTTCTCTCTAGATGACTCTCCTTGGGCACACTATACATTGTCCATCCCTCCTTAAATTTATTTTTTGAAATTTTACTTGAGCAGAAATTTTTGTAACTGTCCTAATGTTGCATTGGCTATCCTTTTTAGCTTTAAAATTAAAAAAAAAAAAGAAATGAAATTTCAAAACAGTGAAATGCTTGATTTTTAAATGTAAAGTTTGATGACTCTTGCAAATGCTTGCAATCTTGTGTATGAAATTGTTGAGATTAAGAGCTAAACATTTCACAGTGCAGAACATTGTATTTATCAAGATATGAACTTTATTTCAAACTAAAATAAATATTCTGTCTGACATTACGTTTACTGTGGTATTATTTTTGTTTTAAACACTGTATTCCAAAATTATCTTAAATCAGGCAAAATGAAATTTTACTTGGAGCTGATGTTTTCTTCTTTGTTATCTCTACTGAGCTAAGAATATAATGTACACTTCTTTTTTGGAATTGCAACACTGATTGCATTCAAAGCCCTACTTTCAACAATCTAAATCCATGTAAATATATTAAATTGCTTTAGAGCAGTTTCTTTACCAAACGAGCTTATTTTTAGGTCAGTCTAGTAAATTTCCATGTCTCATAGTTAATACTTGAACTTCCTTTCTTTATAACATATATAATTGATCTCATCTAACATATAAAATTGGAATGAAAACGCATGTACTTATTTGCCTAGTTGATAAGATGGAAATATATTGAACATGAAAAGATTATAATCATGGCTAGAGAGCCATGCTAATAAACTTAGCAATAAAAATGTTATTGAATAATTAAAAATTAAATTAGAGATCAATAATGTAAAGTATAAAAATTCCACTCTGTTAGGATATAGGACAACATACCTTCAAATAGTAGACATGTCGATAAAGTTTTAAGAAATATTAAAAACAATAATTAAAGTGAATGAAATTCAGAATTTTGCTAAATGTAAGGACTTTATCTAAAGCTAAATTTAGAGAAGCATGTTCAGCTTTACCATGTTCAAATATTTTTATTAAGGAAGTAAAAATGTTACAGAAACAACCTAAGGGCCTTTTGTCCAAAGGAATTTGATCAACTATGATTTATTTTAATCTTACATTGAACAGAAAGGAAAAACTTCCCAGTTAGAATACGAAATATACAAGCAAAGCAACTGGAATCAAGCCTTTTCACTCTTGAGAAACATGAGCAACCCATTGAAGTACATGTGTGTTTGTGGTTAGTGCAGATATTTTTCTACTGACCTGAATAAGCTTCCTTCCTGAATTAGAACTAATAACTAAGAAAGTTAGTCAAATATGTCAGATGAGGTATATACATTGTCCTAGTTAGGTTGTTCATTATCAGAATATCTCTCTTTGTGACGAGCTTTACTTTTGTTGAGGATAGCAGTGCTACAAATGTCTTGGATAGGGTTATGTTTTGTTAACTCATAAGGAAATAACTCAGACTATTACTCCAATTAATGACCAAATAGTTTATACAAAAATTCATTATTTTCATTTTACTCTGTAGGCGGAAAAGATCATCCATTAGAATATCCATCAGTGGGATCTGAGAGCAAACTGTGGCATTGAATTTTCAAGCCTAGTCTTCTAAGAAGTGTTTGAATTCCATATTGCATTTGTTCTTCTACTACTGAAAGTGTAGAGAACTCAAGGGTTTAAAGCCCACAATCTGACAGGGTTCTCCTGAAATTGAGCACATGAATGAAAGTCAGCTACCAACTAGAAAATCTAGATTAATCCTGCCAATTGTCATCGAAATGACAATAGTGTGATTACCCTACCTATGTCATTAGTCAGTCAGAATATAGCTCTCTTGTGTTAATACAGACATTATTACTTCACTGGTTGCAACAGTAGGAGGCAAGTTTTAAATCTGAACAAGATGTTAAGTCACTTTTACAATTCAAGGAAGTGTGATTAAGTAAAAATAAAATTATTTACTTCTGGTATGTGACCTGAATAGAGCTGTTAATTCATGCGCAATCAAATTATGAAAAGAGCAAGCTGGTTATAAACAACTTAATGCAGATGTTCAACTAAGAATATGCCAAGAACTCAGTTTCAATAATGTCTCAAAATGTAACCCATATTTAAATTTTTAAAATAACCTGTTTATGAAGCTTCCAAATTATAGGATAAACTCCAGATAGTTCTTGCTTTTCAGTCCTTAACTTCAGGATTTTATTGAAACAGCTAAAGGAATGTAGAAAATTATTCTGAAAACGTTGTAATTCTTGGAACATAAAGAATTGCACTAGAAATGATGGATTTCTCAAGATAATTGCGTAATAAACAGTGTAATCAACCTAACTCAGAAAGATAGGGAAATCACATTTATAATTTCCATTCCTCTAGAAAATATGAGAAATGTAGAATTATGGAGGAAATCCCAGCTAACCTTACAGTGTGAAGACTGTACACGCCAGAAACCTTTAAGGACACAGCTTTGATTTTGCTTTACACATTCAATGAGTAAGTTTTCAAAACTATGACACATGTTTATAAGACTTGTATTAAAATTCAGGTTGAGACACTTACAATCACTAATGATTGCTGGTACAAAATGTAGTTTAGGCTAAACCAGTAAAATTAAGAGGACTGCTAGTAATGATAGAAAATATAGTGAAGAAATCTTAGAAAATATTGAGCACCTATATAACTGTTATTTCATTTTCCTATGGTTGGTTAACCAAGCTTGAATATCTCAGTATTTATGGCGTATGTAATGGTTGACATATTGTATCTTGAGATTAGAAGACTCAGCAGGGAGTCAAGGTCTTCACTTTGTAAATATCCTTGTCCTACGTAAGAGGAGCTCAGGCAGATGAAGCCAGGGCCACACCTGCCGCCCACCCCAGGAGGTAGCCACCTTACACTGTAAGAGAGGAAGAAAGGTTTGCTCCTCTTTTGCTTTTGTTACTTTTTCTGCCTCCAACACCTTGTACTGCTGCCTCTGTGCCATGCCACCCTAGCTTGCAGTCTGCTGATTGGAGACTAAAACATCCACAAACTGTAAGCTAAACAAATCTTTCCTTCCTTAATGCTGAGCATCAAGTATTTTGTCTCAATAATGAGAGACAAGTAACAGACGGGTTGCTGCTGGTACGGAACTCTTCCAAGGTCATCATGGCAGATGGTTGAACCTGACACTGGATCCCAAAACAGGAACATGTCACTCGCAGAACAACTTTTGTGTTCATTCTCTAGTGCCAAAAAAGATCCTCCAGTCAATTTCGGACACAGTGCTTCTCCTGCCCATGTAAACTCCACCTCTCATCCAACGCAACAAAAACCCTCCACTGCAAGCTCCTTCTTCCAAGGCTTCTTCCTTCTCTTCTGCAAGCCCTTCTGTGCTAGCAATAAATGCTTATTTTACCTCTTTCCTATCTTTTGTTTGCACCGAAGAAAAAAAAAAAAAAAGAATTTACATTTTGGTACCATGACGCAGATCATAGAGGCATTTGGTTCCTCCGGGGCGGGGTCACCCCAGGTCAAGCTTCTTCCAACAAGATATCCTTTCTTTTCTTCCACCCCTGCCTTTGCCATTGCCGGCCTCCATCCAACCCCAGTCCACCCGAATTTCCACAGGTGAGCCTGTGAAATCTCTAGGGCTTCTTGCCTTGTTTTTTCATTCTTTCTCAAAATTTGTGGCTCGCCTATGGCAGGACTCCCCTTATCCCAGGGCATCCTTATGCCCTCCCGGGCTTCACTCAGTCCTGTATGTGATGATCTATGAAGGTCACTGGACATTTCTTTCTCTGTCACACTGCAAAAAAGGATGACAATCCCCCTTGGGGTTATACACCAAGCTTTAGCTTTTTGGCTCACCTTCTGTTTGATCACTAGGGGAAATATTCCTTCCTAACTCCAAAAACATACTCCGCTCAGTGGTAACACCCTAGGTTCCCAGGAGACCTTCAAACCAAAACAACTGAGTTTTTAACTATTGGTGCCTCAAGGGTAGCAGAAATCCCTTTATATACAACTTTTTTGTTGCTTGTCGTGTGCATCTCTCCCTCATTTCAGTATGAGGGGCAGCCCAAACTCTCCTGGCCCACGCCATGTCGCCAAACCTGCAGTATCCCAACTGGTACCTCTCTGGACCTCCCCGATGATGTGCCTTCTATTTTTCCTCTCCCTCTGCCATATCCACGGAACCCTTCTCACCGTCCTCAACTGGTCAATGCCAGCTTGTCTCCCCCTTGTCTCCTAACCTTCCTACCCCTTCCTCCTACGTACCCCTCTGGACACTTTCTCCCCACCGTTCATCTCACGCATCCCACTTCCTACCATCTTGTAGTCAGTGGCCACTACCTCAGCCCCACCCCTTGCTTCCTGTCCCACCAATGGCTGGCCCCAAAGTTCTAATTAGTGTTCACTGTCTCCAACCTATCTCCGATGTCTCATAGACTAGGATCCTTTTCTGCAGAACCTGATGATGTGTATGTCAGGTGATGCCTCAGCAGCTTAGAATGCATGCCAAAACTCCTTGTTTTGCTCTCTGCTTCTAGGGAGGATGATCTCGCCTCTGGCCTCCCATCATTGCCACTGCCCTATCCTGCTCTTCCTGATGAACCACTTGCTCACAGTCCAGCAGATGACTACCCTCTACACTGCTAAAATAAACAAACAAACAAAACAAAACAAGGATTCTGAGTCCATGGCTTCCCAGTCTTTCCTTAAACCTGTGCCTAAATCAGTGAAACATGTCTCTTCAAGTTCTATAAGTTGGCTACAGATACCTCCTGCAAACTGCAAAAGTTAGAAGGGCTTGCCAGAATATATTTGTCTCAGTTGAGAAAAATTGCACAGATAGTGTTTCATGATAGAGAGCACAGAACAAAATTATGGACAAGAAAAGAGAAAAGTGATGTGAACAGCATATAGAAAGGAGTACAGGTCAGGAGCAAGGAAAAGGAGACAGAACGTTGTCCTTCTTCCCTGGATCCACACCAACATGCCTATTGCAAGGAGAAGGGACATTTCAAGGGAAAAATGTCTAAAAAGAGGAAAGAACTATTTGTGATGGAATCACAGGAAGTTTCAGATTGATGAGGTCATGGGTCTCTGCCTCTCAGCCCCAGGAAACCAATATTAA
This sequence comes from Myocastor coypus, assembly GCA_004027025.1. Lineage (NCBI taxonomy): Eukaryota > Metazoa > Chordata > Mammalia > Rodentia > Myocastoridae > Myocastor > Myocastor coypus. Next base: position 74,217 of record PVJA010002400.1, on the reverse strand, counting down.
CTGCCAACATAGGGCAAAAGCCTGTTAGACTTTTGATAGATGCACCTGAGGATTTGTCAGTAACCAAGACAGAATTTGGTACCAGAGAAATGGGGCTGCTTGTTGAACTGTACCTGTTCACATGGTTCAAGTGCCCTTGGGAGTGAGTAGTTTGCGGGAAGAATTTGGAAAGAATCTGAAGATGTCATTTAAGAGAGCAGAACCAGAACACCTCAGACTGTTCTGTATGGGAGATTCTGGTCAGAGCTCCTAAGAGCAGAGGCCTGAAAACAATCATGTGGATAATAACCAGGCCTGGGAGGTTTCTCCTGCAAAGAAGGATTATGAGGTGTTGGAGTCTAGATGGTCTGTGTTACAGCTTTGCGCAAAGTGTCTGTCCATTTTGATGGTGTTCAGAGACTTTACTTAAGACTAACATTAACGGTGGTGAAGCCAGGCATGGTGGTTCATGCCCATAATCGCAGCACTTGGGAGGCTGAGGCAGGAGGATCAGTGTGAGTTCAAGATCAGCCTGGGCTACAAAAGTGAGTCAAGGGTAGCCTGAACTGCATAGTGAGACTCTATCTATCTCTCTATCTATCTATCTATCTATCTATCTATCTATCTATCTATCTATCTATCTGTCTATCTATCTACCTACCTACCTATCTATAGTGGTGGGCTAATTAATTTGGCAGAAGAAATTTTAAGACAGTTGAATATTGAGGCTCTGACATCGCTATTGTTGGGGGCTTGTAGCCATATTTGTGTTGAGAATCAAAAGCAAAGTCCCAAGTAAGATGATTTAAAATAGCCAAATGGGAGTTCCAGTAAAACTGTAGACTGTAAACCTAGAGCTGAAGAGATCTTTATTGCTGAAAAGAGAGTGGAAAGATGGCCTGAGGGAATCACAAGAAGTAGCAAATGTTCATCATTTGCAGTCTTAAAACTGCAAATGTGAAAGACTTTGCTTTGAGAAGAAAGCCACAGGGCACCAGGTTTCAGAATGATAGCAGCACAGAAAATTTATTCCTCAGAACTGGATTCAAAGTGTCAATCAATCTGGACACTTGACCTCTATAGTCAAAAAGGGAAGAAAGCCTGGCTATAGTTCCAGGGGCAGTGGAACTTGGTATCGTCCACATGGTCATGGTTTTACAGAATACAACAGTTGTGAGGTTAAAAATGCGTTCACCTTGATTTCAGAAAGCCTGGGAGGCCACTTAGTGTGTATGTGAAGCTGTGATAAACCAAAAATGCAGGGAGACCCCTGAAGCTTAGAATAGCCAGGAATGTGGTTTCCCTAAGGAAATCTGCAAGGAGGTAGTGAAGTTGACCTGAGAGAGAAGCTATAGGAACTGTAACCCCAGAAGTGTCAAAAGAGAGAAATCATCCAAGTTCTTGGGTGCTCACAACTTGCCACAGATTGCTTTGGATGCTGGACATAGAACTATAGGACTTAATGTTGGTCCTGCTAAATTTTGGACTTGCTTTGGTCCCAATACTTTGTATCTCCTATCTAGACAGGTCTAATATAGGAGCCCAGAACAAATAGAATGCCCAATCAGCAAGTGGGCCATTTCCAGAACAACCAGAGCATTCACCTAATAGGAAATATCACAGTAAGGAAATTCCTATTCTAGGAGCCACAGGTGAGGAGTTCTTGAGAGATTCATCATGACTGATGAGCTAGTAGTACAGCTGTTTTATGTGGTGAGCTTTGGCTTAAATTCTCAGAAGAGAAGCAAAAAAATCACAAAGTGAAATAGTGAGGAAAAGCAATAAAAATTGGTGCAATTTTAAGAAAGCAACTGGCTGGGACGTATTCACATAGAATAAACAAATGTCCACACACCTGAGACTACCCACATCTACAAATGACATCAAAACAGACAAAAATAATGAGCTATGACTAGGAATATATGTATTAGTATAAGCAGATCCTGTTTTAAAAAATGTGCTTTCTGTTTTATTAAAACTCAATAAAAACTGATGGGATGTATTTTGAGAAAGAGATAAAAAATGACACTGAAATATCATTTTGAAATAAAGCAGGCTAGTGAATAGAAATTAGGGCAAAAAGCCAAAGTAATTTTACTTTTAAATGAGTAAGTCACAAAGTGAGCAAATCTAAAAATATAAACAGAAAGGGAGAAAAAAGCAATCCTAGTGAAGATGAATTTAAAAGGGTCAAAGGTTTTTAAATAATTTCCTATTCTACTAAACTGATCAATAGCAGTTAAACTATATTATGCTTTCATATAAAAAGCCAGGAGAAGATAGAAAATAATGGTAGCTTTATAAATAAATTCCATTCTCTCTATTAATTTAATTTTATACTCAGTAATTTGTATATTATTAGGTATTTTCTCCTAAGGCATAGAAATTTTGCATATTATTTCATTAATCAAAATGTAGAATGAAGGAAAAATCTTTTTTCATTTATTCACCATTTCACCTACATAAAGTTGTATGTCATATATAAATTTGAGAGATGTAGATACAGAGTACATTGTTATAATGTATTTTTTAAAAATCACATTTTAAGGGCTGGCCAAATAGCTCAGGGCGGGGAGATACCAAGAACATGGCAGGAAGTAAGCTGCTTTTAAAAACTAATCAAACTTTAAGAAATGCTGATTTTTTTTTTTTTTTTTTTTAAGTGATCAAAGGTGGAACGGGAAAACAAGAAGTGCTATCAAGTCAGTGGCCTGCAAGCACATGCAGCGGTGAGGAATTCAATTCCTGGGCCTGCAGTGTTGGCTCCACCCATGGGGCACATTGAGACAGCAACTGAGACCTGGAATGCATGCGTTTGTAATCCCAGCCCTTGGGAGGCTGCAAACAGGAGGATCATTCTAGTAGAGTTCAATCTAGTAGTGAGACCCCGGACACTCTGTAGACCGCCCCCAAAAATCAAATTGTATTCATTAACTTGCTGTGTGATAAAAATCACAGACATTCTTCCATGTCAAAATTTACTCACACACTCAACAACCTGACTGCATGTTGGAAACATATGGCAGCCTTTTGAAAAAGTTCTCAGTATCTTACCTATTCTCGAGTTAATTAAAACAGAATCTTTCATGTTCTAGCACACTGATGATGTTAATAAGGTTTCTAGTTATTTTATTGCCTACATAGTATCAAGAAAATTTCGTGGGGAGCAAGTGCATTAATTTTAAAAATAGATAAAAGAAGTCACACATATATTCTCAATGATTGATCTCTGATAAATCAATCAACCCTCTATTAGGTAACTGACTTGATAGCACTCTTTGTTTTTCCATTCCGCTTTTGATCACTTAAAAAAAAAATCAGCCTTTCTAAAAGATTCATTAGTTTTTAAAAGAAGCTTCGGCCTCCTGCCACTTTCCTGATATCCCTCCCCTGATTCTTTCTTACCCTCCAACACTGGTCTCCAGTGTTCATTTCTTTTGATTCCCCTTCTACATGCTCTTCCACTCTTCCACATTCCCTGTCCAGCAGCAAGGCTCTTATTTTTGCAAAACAGCCCTTGGAAGAATTACCCACATCTTCCTCACTACCCAATCGTGTACTATATTTACAGACTCCTTTTTAGTTAATGCGCAAAAATCACTGGAAATGTTTTAACTATGTCCTCCCTAATGTGTTTTTCTTGCTTCATGTTTTAAGGTATGATTTTGCTGTTTTTCTTATGTTAAGCCTACTATATTATTCTACATTTCTTTTCTTATAAATATCTTCATCACTGACTTGTACACAGGTAAATACCTCAGACCTCTGCCCACACATTAGTGCTTCTTTATATAATTTCACATCTTTTAATGTCCATGGTATGCTGTTTATTATCTTTGGTGATTTTGTTTTTATTTCATTTAAGTCAAGACTGGGCTCTTACAGTGTAGACAACACACTATAGGCATGACATTGCTTGTGATTTCTATTCTCATTCTCCTGATAAAACAGGAAAACAAGTATGGTCGCACCCAAAACATTCAATATTATCTCAGCTGTGTTGTGCAGATTATTTTTCTTCATGCTCTTTTCTCTGAATAGTGCAGAGGTGAATGCAGGCCTCTTCTTAGCCCAGCTAACAGCGCTCACCTAGCCATTCTCAGTCACTCATCCTCAAGTCACTCTTTTCTTCATGAATGAATAAAAGTAGAGTCTGGCCTTGGATGGTGGACTTTATTCCAGAGAACCCTCATCATGCTGGACTTTTGACTCCTTGGCTCCTCATAACTGCATGTATGCCTTACTGTCTTCATTCTTGCCAAGTGTTACACTGCAAATGGTAGGTGGGAATTAACGCTCTGAAATTCTAGTAACTTTATATGAAATTACAAATATAAACTTCCTGGGATGCAAGAAGGACTGGAAAGGGATTGCTATAGGAAACCTCTGAGGGAGAGTAAACAACTCCTATTTTAGTTGAATGCTACACTTAGGATTCAAAAGAGAATCATTTCATATCTATATCCATATATATATATATATATATATATATATATATATTAAAAGTAAGTATATATGTTATAAAGCTACATGTCAATCATTCACAGACATATCCAGAGCTTGATTAATATGCTAACAGGTTCTTATCCAAGTAAAATTAACACAGTCTAATTAACAAACACATGTTCCTTTTTTTTAATCAGACATTGGATCATAGCAAAGAAATTTGACAAACACAGGTCACAATAACCCTCAGTGGCCTAACTTCTTCCCCCTGGAGCCCATCTCTCAAATTTTACTCTTACTGAGAACCAACAGGACCACAATCTAGGCACCAAATCTTTAACACAAAGGCCTTTTGGAAACATTTAAGATCCCATCAGAATATACATAATTTTCTAGTGGTTTACTGTAGAATGTCCATAGAGTTTAGTGCTCCACTTTTTTCAATTGATAATAGTTATCAATATGACTTTATCAATCTAAATTAACATTCCCACATTTCCTACTCTGCCACTATTATTCTATGTAATGGTACTTCAACATGCTTAATCAGTATTTAAACACTATACATTTAATTATCTGTATAACTAATGTTCCACAACCCATTCTGCCTGTACTTTTTTTCTTTTTGGTCTTTTTGAGACAGGGTCTTACTATGCAATTCTGGCTGGCCTTGAGCTCACTTTTGTAGCCCAGGCTGGTCTCGAGCTCGCACCGATCCTCCTGCCTCAGCCTCCTGAGTGCTGGGATTACAGGCATGCACCACCACGCCCGGCTCTGTCTGTACAATTATTTCAAGAGCTTTCTTTCATTTTACAGCCATTTCTCTCATAGTACTTGGAATTATATCTGCTATACTGTAGGAACTAGAGCTACTTTGGTAAATGACTCAATGAATGCTCCTTCACATTTTCTCTTAAGTGAATAATCACTACAGGGCCGGCCAAGTAGTTTAACAGATTAAAGTGCCTGCAAATAGGCTCAAGGGATGAGGTTTGATCCCCAGTCCTACCATCCCAGCCCCACCCCTTGGACATACTGAGAAGGTAATTGATGCTAGGTGTGGTGGCGTGCACCTGTAATTCCAGCTCTTTTGAGGCTATAAACAGGCAGATCACTATGAGTCCCATGTAATAGCGAGATCCTGAATATTCTATAGACCCTTCCCTAACATACAAAAAAGTGAATTTTAAAAAATCAATATAATTTTTAAATTGCATTTGATGTACCCTTTGTGTCCGAGTGATCAAGAGGAATTTCAATCTGTTATCATTAATTTTTTTCTTTAGTTTATAGTGTCATCCATAATCCGCAGGTGTTTGCTATTTAACATAGTAGATAAAATTGAATCACCAAACTACAAAATAATTATTGGAGTGCAGGTAATTGATGTTGAATAAATGCCATTTTATTTAATTACTCTCTCACAACTACAAAGTGTATGAACACCTTTCATAAAATGTCCTACATGAAAAATAATCTCTGATGATAAAAATGTAAGTCATGATTTATAGTATAAATATTAAGTGTATCTTTATTCTAAATTTAGGTAAGATGCTGATAACTAATACAACCTGCCTCAGGCCTCACAAGACAAAAATTTCCTCAAAGGTAATATTACTATATGTGTATATTTCCATTCATGGGTGTGTATACGCATGTGAGCCTTTAGCACACAATCTTAGGTAATCACGTAGGCTTTGTATCTGTCTCTCCAAAGGTTCAACTAATCTTTAAAGCTAGGCTCACTCTTTTCCTATGTGATTATGTGCAACCTATGTATCATGTTGAGTGACTGCTGAAGTTTTTGCTACACCATCAGAGTAATTTTCCATGGACAAAATTGCCTACCTATCCTCCTTAGAAAGGGATAATCTCTTACAACACTTATGAAATCTAGTTCAAATTAATGCTCTGACAATTGAAATGTTTTCATGTTTCACCAAAAAGTAACATGTCCAAGTGAAATGAAAATATTTCAATAACCCAATAGAAAATATTCTTTAAAAATTTAAGCATTTACTTGAATTTTAGGGATAAAGATCCTCATTAATTTGTGAGCAGCATGTGAATGTTTTTTTGTATTAAAATACTACATTTCAAAATCCTAAAATTTTAAACTATAAACATATTCATGTTTAGTTTATAATATGTAGAAATACTTTTAATAAAAATACTGGGCCTTTAATATATGATGCAACTTCTTATAATCCACTTTCTGTTTCTTTTTTAAAATATTTGACTAATAGTTTAAGTATTTATGAAGGGTGGATTGCGGAACATACACTCTAATTCTAATTCTTAAATTTAATTGTTGCTTTTCTTACACTGTAATTTATTGTGATGTTATATCTCTGACTGCTACCAAAAGATGCTACTTATTAAGCACTTGAAAATATTTTTTCTCTATGCAAGATCTTCAAATTAAGTTATTGATAATTTTAATATTAAAAAAGTATTTTCTCCTGATCTTATGCTTTCTCCTGGTAGACAATTAAAAAATACTATTTTAATTATGTTTATATCTTTTGCTTGAAGGAAACTTCAGTCCAAATCTGTACAATTAATGTTGAATTGTGATAGTAAAACTATTTGTAAAAGTGTATCTTTAATCATTTAATTGAATGTCTATTTTAAGTGTTAGTATGAAATTATGTTTGAAAATATATCATTTTAAACTCTATAAAGTTATTAAAGATCTAACTTGACATTAGATAACTTTTGATTCACATGTTTAGATAACATAGTTCTATCTTATACAAAAAATTTAATTACTATTCAATAAAATATATTTTTGTGTGTTTTTTAAGTTGTTGGTAATGACATTTTTGTAGATGTGCTATCATACATCAATATCTATATATTGGTTTTGTGGACACTTGCTTCTGATTTCTCAACAATAAATTTAAATTTAGAAAAACTACTTAATTTCAATCTTAGACTACAAATGAATGGTACACATAGAGCATTTTAGATTAAACATAAAAACTATTAGTGTAGCTATACATACCTAAGGAAAAAGGACAAGTCTGTAAGCTTACTGAGGAAAAACCACAGCTGGTAGCAGGATACCAATAGTAAAATGATGTTTCACCGCTGGTGGGGATTTGCTTATAGCTTAACAGGTAGAAATGAAAACTCTGTGCCCTAAGTCATTTCTCATTAAAAAAAAAAAAAAAACTTAAATATTAGTTTGCTTCAACAATTTTCTCATAGCACTAATTAAAATAAAACTTCTAATTAATATAATTTTAAATAATTATTCTTGAAGCCTTAAGCCTCCTAGCTACCACTTAACTGCCAAACTTACATGATTATATTTTTCATTTCTTCACAAATTAAAAATTTCCAATGTCCCTGAAACGATTCTGGTAATGTAATTTTTTAAGTTTGAGTCAAGAAAATGGGGAAGTCAAATCATCTGTATAAATATAGAACTATAATGAGTAAAAATAAACTTACACTAACAAAAATCCACTTTATCTGTAGCTAATTAACTGCTAGTGGATATGCCAGCATGATTCTGTAACAAAGACAGCACTCTGAACTTTGTAAGTGTTGAATCAGTGGAAATTAATAGATTTATTGATTGTTTCAGGTTAAACTTTCCAATGCCAAGTAAACCATTCAATTCAAATATTAAAATGGAAGATAAATATCTTCAACAGCTTCTTTCTAGAACATTTATTTTCATAGTACTTTTTTCCTGAGAGTGTTACCTGTTTTCTCATAATATATACTACAATTTGTTCATTGAGTAATGGATAACATACATTACATTACATACAAATGTAATTTAATTCCAGCATATGCCCTGCTTGTATTAAACAGAGCCATAAAATGTTTAAACTTCTGGACTTCACCCAGAGCCAGGCTTTAACTTTCTTAGTAATTCACATGTATATGATATACTTTTCACTCAAGTTGCATTGGGGAAACTACTTTAGCTAACTTGTGGTAGGCTCTGTGGTTAGAATTGGTAGTTAGAAAATCAGGCAATATGGTAGTATTTCCAAATGCACACTTTTGGTAAATGATTGTAATGTTCTTTAAGATTATACTGTACATGCCTAAAAGCAAATGATAGTAACCTCCTCTGTAGCTTTTATAAGATGAACAGGAAACTTGGTAAAAGTTTATATTGCAGTGAAGTTCCAAAGGATGTTTTCCATAATTCTACCTGCTAGCTCTTGACACAAGATTCCTGCCGGAAGAGACCCTCTTTTCCCAGATAGGCTTTCCTTGGTCTCTGGCTATACTTGCTCATCACTGTAAGCTTCTGCTGGCTATGGGTGGATTTTAGTGTACATAAGCCAAAATTCTTGATCAATTACATGGCCTGATGCCAGAGACTTGAGAGGCACATTGAAAGTCACCAAAATCCATGTCTTCAGTCACATAGATCTATTTCTCCACATAAGTTTTAGAGACTGCTTCTCTATAACACTGGTTTGCCTCTATTTAAGGGAAACGTAAGAGGCAAGCAAGTGGAAGAACACCAGTGCTTGTGCTGCAGTTGACCTTTGACTTTGGCACTGTACAGACATTCATTTTTCTTTACACTAGACACTGGCTTGTAAGCATCTGCCACAAACATAGGCTGAAGGTGAACACGGTCGCTCTTCAGCCCATTTGTAAATTGAACGCAGACTTCTGCCTTTTCTGGTGGGCATAAAAATGACTTCGTAGAAGATCATAGATGCTGACTGGAGGAAAATGTGTTGAAAATGTGAATTCTATTTTTTCCAAACTGTATTGAACATGTATACATTGGATTTGATCACTTCTGTGCACCCTGCAACCTTTTCCCCAGTGTTTCCAGGACCCTTCCCAGTCTAGTATTTTCTCTTTAGATAAAAGTAAATTCTTACTATAATAGATCTTTTTGACAATCTAAACACTTTTCTTTATCTAAGAGAATTTACATATAAAATATATGCATGCTCCTTACTAAATTATTTACATAAGCTTCTGAGCTGAATTGAGTTTAAATATGAACAAATTCTTCTTTATGTAAAGAAAGAAAAATCTGTTATCCAGGTGACATGATTACAATTGCTTTGTAACATAATTTCAGTGCAACATCCCTTAAAAAACATCAGTTTACTCTGCTCCCAACTCCTTGAATAAGAATTCACTGATGACTTGGATGGAGGTTTTCTCTCTCTTTTTACTTCCTTTCTTTCTTTTGTCTTGTTTTGTTTTTGTTTTTCCTGATACTATTCAATATTTAGTGTTATGGTTTTGAATCAGTGCAGCTTATTAGATGGTTCCCTCATTGAAAGTGATCAACTGAAATGTTTAAAACAAACAAACAAACAACCTGAAACGTCTACCTTGGTGGTCACCTCCATCTCTTAGAAATCCTACACTACAGACTCCACCTGGATCATCTTAGAGAGCACCCCAGTAGAGCCAGGAGCAACGTATGTGGTTTACCCAGACCAAATCTTACCAGTCAAATGGCATTATTGCTTAACATGATCATCCGTGACAACGATCTGCATGCCTAGATTTAGTAAATTGTGCCACAGAATTTACCTATCAATAGGAAGAGTGTCAAAGACTTTGAGGTCATGTTTCAAAGCCACCACTTTGGATTTCCTGAAAAATTTAGCTGCCTGTCAATTTCTGAAAACAAGGACAAAACCTATTGAAATAAAATTCTGTCAATAAAGTTTTTACACTGAATTTTACATTCCTAATCTATTTGCATAGTATATTCTCTCATGTATTCTCATTGAGACCTTTGAATAGCCAGATGGGAAAATGAAAGGATAAGCAAAATTCTCAGATAATTACAAACATACCCACTGCTTCAATTGGTAGTAGTTTAGTAGCCATATTTGACTTACTGTTTGGAGGGGAACAGACGATAACATTCTGATCATAAAACTTCATAGGTTTTTCAGCTCTACTCTGCAAACTTTCAGTTTTCTTGTAATTGTTATTAGTAAGGCTGCATAAAACCTTATGTCCTAGAACTACTGTTCAATATGGCAAACATAATCTGACCATTGCTGGATAAAGTGAAATAAGTGTAAGTCATGCTGTAGCAGACTGTGACTGTACAAAATGATAGTTGACATTCCATAGTGGTGTACTTAGAGTTTTCTTCTTGTTGTTGTTGTTGGTTTTTTTGAATCATATCATTAGTTTCTTTTCTAAAATATTATTTTTATTACTTTTAATAAGAAAACAATGTATAACAACGTGACAGCTTCAAAAACGTTAGTAGTACATTTCAATATTTGGTACAATGCATATTGCTGTCCTCCTTTTAGTTATACAGAGCACAGGGTATAGATGTTATAATTTTTCAGATCATTATACATACAACCAAATTTCTTCTCATTGAACTAAGAGAAAGTAGTTGTATATATAATCCAATGTTTGATAGTCACAGTGGGTTATTGTTAAAACTAGCAATGTTGGAAGCTGTTGATTTAAGCCTTTTACAGCTCAGTATTCTAATCTAGATCTATGTTTTAATCCCTTGTGGTTAAACTTTTCTGCTGGGTGGTTAAGGGCAAGTTTAAGGATGACCTGTATAGCAAAACGTGTAACTTTTATAGCTCTCAAGGCCAGTCAGATATATATTTCCTAGAAATTACATTTTCATTAGATTTAATGACCTTTTTCAGCAATAAATTTTATGTCATATTAAGTCTCATATTCTGGTAAAAGATTCCCAAGTTAAATTATTTTATTAATATGTAAATTAGCTAAAATTTTAAGAATTAAGTAATATCTACATTGTAGAATTATTTTGGAAGTAAAATTGCATGATTCTTAGCATACATGTTTAAAAGACCTCTAAAATTATATTTCAGTCTCTGTGAGGAAATATAGGGCAATAAAATTACTTATCTATAATAGATTTGGATAGCCAAATCAATTCTAACAACCCTAAACAATAGTGTCTGAAACTTCTTGTTACTTGGGTATTTTTTCCTAATTTTTTAAACGAATTTTGTACAGGATACATGGTACTGTGAAATTTATGATCTGTAATTGCTTAAAAATTTTCTCATAAACATGAGCAAAACAGTTTCATTTTATTTTGCTATTGAATTATTTAGGTGTCATTTAAAATACTTTCTAAAAACTGTAATATATTCTAACTATAAATTTTAATATCTAACATTTTATTATAATATATGCTAGTTTTAGAAATAAAATATTGCACTTGAAAATGTTGACCACTCTAACCATTTATGTAGTTTATATACCAACCCAATGGACTTAGAAAATCATTGGAATATATCTAATTCAGAGAATGAAGATCAGAAAACTTTAATTTTTCCAACTATAGTACTGGTGATCTAAGAAAGAAAATCACAAAAAATATCTTTTCAATTCTACTAACTATATATAGTTGGAGAACTGCACATTATAGAGCAAGTAGTTGAGGAGAAAAATTGTGAAAAAACTCTGAAAAATTCGAATTGACTGAATCATCCATGTACTTGTTACAGTAGAGTAGGTGGTATTTGCTTTCTGAGAAAACAGATTGTTTCATGCAACAATTCCTAGTATCAGTCAGTTAAAGTGACTGACACTGTGTGAACAGTTTTCAAGGTTGAGCGCTTTGCTTTCACCACACCAGCAAGGTTGAGATAGTGCTGGGACCTGTAAAATGGCGTTAACACAGCCCTCAGGAAGCTGGAGCCTTTGGGTAAGGATATAGTCACAGGAGGTTTGGGACTCTTGGTAGTCGGTGCCTCCTCCACTTTGTGTTTGTAGAGGAAAGGCAAGTTTAAGAAACTAGTGGTTATTTTCATCTAATGCTCTAGCAGAACTGGATTTTCTTTTTAAGAAAAAGTAAATCTGTTGATTCTAAAGATTTACTGTTGTGATGATCACGAGGGCATAGGGCCTCTGAGCTCTCTGAACCAAGACATTACCTAAGAGGCAGACGGCGCTCCGCTTCCCTTGGGTTTCCCTGTCAGCTCAACGGCGTGACACACTGACATAATGTTACCCTGGAGGAAGAGCGCTTCAATCTTATGTTTGTAAAATCTCTTTATCCACATGACATGATGCCTTGTCATAATTCTCACCTCTGGCTTTCTCTTGGCTGTGTTTTTGTGCGCCTGCATTGCATGTTGGACTGTGAAACAAATGCAAGAAGAAAAGGAAGCTGTGTTTTGGCTCTGGGTAATCGTATTTAGATGTCTCTCTAATTAAATCTGTACAATCCTGCAGATTTTTAATTTTTAAAAAGTTTATTTACTTTAAGTTATCACTTCAAATTCAATAGTGAAGGGCTTTCAATATGATTAAACTTTCTAACATTATTAAATTGTAATATAACTTAAAAATAAAACTTCCAGAAAGTGATTAATGTAACCTGTTTCTAGGAAAAATAATTAAGATGAATATAGAAAATTGTTTGGTCTTAGGAAATAATATGGATTTAGGTCTTTAAGATAATTATATTCTGTTCTAATCAGTAAAGTATTGCTGAGGGAAATTTTTCTTAAAAATATTCAATGAATAGAGGACTATATGTTAAATCAGAAAAGGGAAATAAAACAATTATATCAAAATTATATTTAACTTCTCTAAAGAATATATTCATCTTTCTGATATACAATTGTTTTTTTACATTTTTAAATGTATTTGGTAAAGGGTCTCACTATGCACATCAGGATCATAGTTATCCTCCTATTTTCGGCCTCCCCGGTTCTGGGAATACAGGCATGCACCAACATGCCTGAACTCGGTGGCCAACTCACCATACCTGGGGGCAGGGCCAGTGTGACACGTGGTGCAAGGAACTGAACCTTGGTCCCTGAGCAAACTTAAGCAGGTGCCTAGTCTGCTTAGCTATCTTGCTGGCTCTCTCGCTGGCTTTTCATATCCAGTGGTATGAAAGGCAAAATATAGAAGGCTCTAAGGTTGAACAAATGCTTTATGTTCCTTGTAACACTTATGTAAATTATGAACTTCGGGGGCTGGGGAGATTGCTCAGTGGTCCAAATGCCTGGCAAGCACAAGGACCCAAATATGATTCCGGTACCACATGCCAATCAGCCATCAAAACCAGGCATGATGGCACATGCCTGTAATCCCAGTGCTGGGGAGTCTCAGACAGAAGGATCACTATGAGTCAAGTTGAGTAAGGAGACCCTGTACCAAGTAAATAAATAGATAAATAAATAAGTACATCTTTTAAAAAGAAATGTGATCCTCTTCTGAGTAAGGACTTATGCAAGTAGCTGAAATACATTGTGATCACCACACAGAAATAGGATAGATAGACCTATCACTTGAAATGATGTTTGGGAGCTGGGTGTGGTAGCACAAGCCTGTAATTCCAGCACTGGGAAGGCTGAAGCAAGAGGATCAGTGTGAGTTCAAGACCAGCCCAGGGTTACAAAGTGAGCTCATGCCTGAGCTGCATAGTAAGATACTGTCTCACACACACACACACACACACACACACACACACACACAAAATGTTGTTTAGACATCAAAACTGATGATGTTATACACGTCAAGAAGTTCTGCAACTATTCAGCACTCACCTAATGATGCTTAGCTAAAATACCACGCTAGCTAAGAGGTAATTCTTCAAATGGTTTACTAGAACATAGAATGTTGACAATATTGACTTTTATTGTGATTGGAGATTAAGATGGAGACCATACAGGGCCTAGATCTTTAGTGGTTTGAAATCCAGGCATCCAAAGGCACAGAGAGTGAGTGAGTGAGTGAGTGTGTGTGTGTGTGTGTGTGTGTGTGTGTGTGTGTGTGTATTTATAAGTCCTGTGCATTCTTTTCAGTAGGCCCAAATAAGTAACAAAAGAGAGAACAGGAAGGAGAAATGAGACTGGAAATTTAACACCAGTCACGCATGACAAATGCAGCTGGAATCTACTATCAGGTAGAAATAAATTCTATTGAAGAAACATTTACTTGGAAAGACACAAAAGATGAGAATATGTAATGACAAGAACATTGTTTCTAAGGGGTTGGAAGTGAAAGTCGCCATCTATGTAAATAAGAGTTTTGAAATATAAGGTGTAAATTCTGCTTCAAAAGAACAAAATAAGATCAAATTTGGTTATCTAAAATATGACAATGAAGGAAATAGGAATTTAGACTTCCTTAATTAAATGATAGGTAAGAAAATTAGGTAGGAGTGCAGTGATTGATACATTCTGTCAAATTGAGAAATTAAAAGTTTAACTAAATCCAATCAGCAATTCCACCAGCTGGTGGGTGGAGGCACCACCCTACAGCATGGGAGCCCCTTCCCTAGGACAGGGACTCAGGACAAAGAAGGAACTGAGGAAGGTTGGTGGGAGCCACTTCCTTTAAGAAGCTCAGCTCTTCCCAGTCAGCCTGGAAGGAAAAGCGATTTTCTAGACTCTGCCCCTGTTGCTCCTCCCTTTGCTCTTCGTTGCTTTCTGCCACCATAAACTGATGCTCTTTGCTATGTGCCAGTCTGCCTTGGAACCAGCTGAGCATGACCTGAAACCTGCACAAAATATGAGCTAAATAAACCTTACCTTCCTTCGTTCTGAGTGTCCAGTATTTTGTCCAATCAATGACTAAAAAGTAACCAAGAAAAGGAGAGAAAATATTAAACAACATGAATTAATTTTATTGCCTTTTTCTTCTTCCACCTCTTACCATTCCAATACAATTTTCTTAATAAGTTGGCTCATTTTAGTCCTTGTAAGCATTTTATTATTCATTTTTTACTTGTCTACATTTGAATAAAAACAACGTGCAATTTGTTCTCTGCAACCTTTCAAATCTGAATTAAAATCTATAAAATTTTCTATAAATAGTCTTGGTTCTAATGATATAAATGATTCCTTATTTTGTCTTTGATCTATTATCTTGCTTTTGTTCAAATAAATGCAACTCCTTTTTAAAAGAACTCTTTGAAACAATATTTATGAAATAATACCACAATCAAAATCTCTCTGAAGAAATATCAATTCAGAGCTGTAATTTAGGTTTTATGTTCACATGATTCAGTATGGAAAAATAATTATTTTGAAGTATCATTTCTTCTTTATAAAAATTATAATGCAGTTACTGAAAATTTACTTGTTTAAATAAAACTCTAGGAGGAAATAAGATAATGGACACTGAAAAATATAATTAGTTTTGCTGTTTACTGGCAAGGAAACTTATATTTCAAATCATAAAATGATTTATGAAAATGAAGTAAGTATACCAGTGAGAAAATACTTTTTGTTTTAGTTGTCTAATATATGCATGTAAAACTACATATATTTATTTAAATTAAAATGCACTCAGAGAGCTTATTGTCCAGTTGTCTCACTTAATACTTCAACATAAAAATTTGTAGAGCTGTTTCTTGTTAGTCTTCCTAGAAGAGCCAGCCTCCCCACAAGTGCAGTGTGATTCACAAGAAATGACTATACAGTTTTAAAAACATAGCACAGTTAATTTAAAATGACTATAGAATATTAATTCTAGAAGGATGAAAATGTGATTGAGCTATTTAAAGTAACTGCTTATTAGGTTTTTGAAATGCAACTGTAAAAAGGTATCTAGGCACACAATTCCCCATACATGTGTTTGGGAATAAGTTGACAAAATGTTTTCATGGATCATTTTGGTGGTCAGATGATACTTTCAGATAAGAGGATAACAAAGCGAAATATAGCCATTCCCGGGGACTTCGGAGAAAAGAGGAGAGTTCGAAGCAGCTTGTGTGAGACTTGATTCAGAGTGAAAGATATGAATATTGGAATACTGAACATTATGTGAGGGGGAAGAAAGAGGAGTTATTTTTCAGAAAATTAAGATTCAGGAGGCTGGGGAGGTAGGTAGCTCAGTAGAAGAAGCACTTGGCTGACAAGCGCAAGGACCTAAATCCAGTATCTCTAAATTTAATTAGCATTATTTTCTGACGTTAATGAAGTCCAATAGTCAATATTTCTTTTTTTAAAACACAGTATGTAAGTGATACTTAGGAGCAATTAAAAAAATAGAGGGACATTTTTTTCCTCTTATATTAGGAATCTTGATTTGAGAATATTCTAGAAGTTAGGACAACACCCCAAAACTGTAGCTTAGAGATTATTAGGTCAATAAATATTCCATAAAATCACTAAGAGGAATTTCACTGAGCGTAAAATTTCCATATATGAATGAGGGAGGCTTTCATATAATTATTTATTATTATCTGGAAAATATAATAAGATATGGCAGATATTTACCTAAGTAATAATTTCAATGTGCTCTGTTTTGTGGACTTATTTTCCAAATCTGTACATGGAGCTATACAATAACTACATTTTAAAGAGAAACATTGATTACTTTTATAGTTTATATGAAACATTTATTTTGGGATATTAGATTAATACTTTTGTGTTAGTAGTGCTCATGTTTACACACAACAAAACATAAAATACAATTAGAACAACAGAAAATAAACTGTACAATTTTACTATTTAATGATTACAGCTACATTAGTTAGCTAAACAATTTTATGAAAAGAATATTATTAAGACAATACTATATATTACTTAATATAAACTAAAATTTTAGTGGATAATCTTAAAATATTGTATTTACAGAAATAGTGTTACAATATTTTTTGCTTTCATTTAATATTAGATAACGAAGATTTAATATTAAGTCATTTTCATTTCAGTCTATGTAATTCCAGTGTATAATGTGTGTATATATATATATATATATATATATACATATATGTATATTCATATATATGTGCATATATAGCTGATATATCAATTTAATTTAAAATATTCAATGGGAATATGTCTGGAAAAAAACAAATCTAATCTGTGTCTCCTACTTCATTCTTACCCCATTTTATTTGTAGACAAAAGAAATCCTTATTCTATGAGTGAGCAAGCGGATTTACCTCTCTAAGCCTTAATCCACCTATTGTAAACAGATGTTATGGCTTGTGTTTAGTCATCTCCCCAAGGCCTCATGCAGTCATCGCGTGGGCTTCTAGAGTTTGTGATTAACTCCTGATCCACTGGGATCATTGGTGTGTGTGCTGCTGAGATTACAGGTGTGAGTAATGCTCCCAGTTTGAAGCGGATAGCCCCAAATGCAACTTAAGGGAGATAGACTTGATCTCAGCAGCCATTGTTAAATCTCCATTTTGCCCTTACTCTTTGCCACCACCAAGAAATGTTTCTTTCTACCATGTGTCACTCTGCCTTGAAGATAGTAGAGTATGAACTGAAGCATCCACTATGAACTGAATAAACATTTCCTTCCTTCATTTTGGGTGTTGGGTATTTGTTGCAGAAATGAGAAAAGAGTAACTGAGACAACAGACTATTGATTTAATCAAACAGAGTAATTTCAAGGATTAGGGGGGATATTTAAAACCCCACACGGTGCCCAGCAAACCTGTGGTGTTGTATATATTCACTATATTCTTAATGCCGTCGTCAAAGCTAGATGTCAAATGTAACAAAATTCATGTTTTAACATCTGTCCAGATAATCACATAATTTCTTTCTTTGACATGGTGGTATGAAGCATGTTGATACATTGATAGTAATGTGCAGCCCCTAGTGGTGCATAATCAATAATTATTCCAATATTATCTAATCTCACTGTGATTAGTGTTATTTTGGTGATATCTGCTTTTTTCCCTAATGAAAAAGAAGACTGTCATTTAAAGTATTATTATTGACAACAGAAGTAGGTATTTATGTAGAATTCTCCAATAAAATGATTTTAAATAGAACATTTCATTTAGATTAAATTGTTAAATTTCACCATAAAAGAAACTTAAACGGAAGTTTCAAAAGGATCATTCTACCAAATACTGTCAACAACTAAAATGTTTATACAAGATTATCCAAGGCATACATATTAAACTCTAGTGTTTGCTAAGACAGCATTTAATTTCCAAAATTACTTTCATTGCTTGCATGCAAGTAGCCACTACATAGCTACAAAATTTGGAGAATTTTCAGCTTTATTTATACAAAACTTATGGTTCTCATGTGGTATCCTCCTTTTAGTACTTAACAGATATTCAATTTGCATCAAGCAGGTACAGCAAACCTACTCTGACACCTGCAATTTTTTATAATTGTATATTCAGTTTATTCTCATGTTTCTCTTCATGAATATCGTAAGCATCTAATTATATTTGTAAAATTACTAAAGATAGAGTAAGATGATAGATATTTACACACATGCACACATATATATATATATATATATGCACTACAGAATAAATATTATTTTTACTTGTTTATCGAATCAAATTTTACACAAATAAGTCATATACATTTTTTTTTTTTTTTGTCTTTTTGAGACAGGGTCTCGCTGTGCAGTTCAGGCTAGCCTTGAGCTCACTTTTGTGGCCCAGGATGGTCTTGAACCTGCACCGATCCTCCTGCCTCAGCCTCCCGAGTGCTGGGATTACAGGCGTGCGCCACCACGCCCGACTTACATTTTTAACTAATTCTTTTTAATTTTCTTCCTCCTTGGATTCTTCATTTATTTTTTTAATTGAATGAATATACCTGACTTTACTGGTATGATTTTGATTTTTTCTTTCACTTCAGCCTATACTTTATAACTGGAAATGGTCTCAACGCTATTATCCTAGGTATTCAGTCATATCAGTTTTCCTTGTCTCAGTCCAAAAAAAACTAGATTGTTTTGGTAATTTATGTTAATTAAGTAACTAGTCAATTAATAATTTATTACTTGTTCTAATACATAGCTGATTTCAATTTACACGAAATTGAACATTTCATAGTTTTATGAGGATACAGTGCTTACATTTGAGTTGCTATTCTGCTTATCTTGATCTTTTGCATTTTGGTCTTGTTTATTTGGAGATCTATTATATATTTATATATGGTTCCTGGACACTGAAAGACAATTGCCATGTGAAATAGCATGTGAAAATTGAAGAGTCTTTGCCAGTTTGAAAGATTCATAGTGGATTAAATAAAATTGAAAGGGGACAACAAGAATAAACCCAGCCAGGAAAAAGAGGTAAAGAGGGTGGTTTTGGCAAACCATTGTGCCGGACATGGTTTGGTTAGTTGTTATTTTTGACCCTGCTTTCTCTTTTCCATCCAAATTCACCATACTACCAAACACAGTGCAAGAGCAAATGTTCTCTAGATGCCTTGTGCAATTGGTGCCTTATTCTTTGATTTAACAAATATGGCCTAATTGAGCCTGGCACAAATCTATTGCCTCAGGAACACTTTCTCTGTAGCAGAGGAGAAATACTCATGGTCCAAGAGAACTGGCACTATAGAACTAATTTCTTGTCTAAACCCCGCCATTCAACAGTGAAAGGACTGTCATTCATGTTTATTTAGGGACAATTATCTTAAGAAAATTCTGAGTTATGATCTCTGTAACCAAAATGTAGTCTACAGATATGTTGATAGTTAATGTATTTGTAATAGTTGGCAGTAGTTAGAAATAAGAGTCACATGAGAATTAGCATTGCTGGCTACCCTGGAAAATGATGGTGGGATCTTGACACTGAGTGTCTCAGATTTGGTTTGCAGGGCCCGCACTTGAGGGTGCATTTGGTGGGCCATCCACTAATGGCAGCAGCCCTGGAATCAACACTTGGGATGGGAAGTTCAGGCCAGTTGGGAAGAGGTTATTGTCCCCAGTGACACCACAGGCTGGCCTTGGAGCCACTACAGAGTTAAACTGGGCCAATATGGCATCCACATTATCCTCTTTCTCAGACTGCCAGAGTTCCTGTATTCTTCTTGTCCTATACCTTAATTGCATTATTGCAACTTCACTGAGTCAGAAATTGGTTCAAAGCTACTGTTTACTTATATGACAAATGGAGTCAGGGTTCTAGTCTCAGTTATTAATGCCCGCATGAATAATCAATGATATGCCCACATTTATCTACATGAATAATCAATGAAAACATTCAAACTATGGAACGCAGAATGCAAGGTCAATCTTTTTAAGCAGCTAAGTTGAGACCCCTGCCGGATTTCTAGCATCTTTGGTACAAATCCAATAATTATCAACGGCATATTTGAATCAGTAATGCCACTGGATCACCATCTTACAAATCACTAGACCAAAAGGGCTTTAATCACATTTACCAGTCCACTTGTCAGTCCTTGCCCCACTTTACGGAATCCCTTGTGGTCCGTCATCGCCATTGCTTTCCCATTAAGCCATGCTCTTAGCGGAAGAAAATTTATCAAATGCCCAGAGCCTCATCTAGCCTGTATCTATCAAGGATTCCTCAGAGTTTCTGGCATTTAGAAAATAATTTAACCTAGCTTCTAGGTCGTGCACAGCTTAAATCCTATTTCACAGTTCGTCATTTCTCAAGTTATTTCTTATAAACTAGAAAGGAAATATTTGAACATGTGAACTCAAGCCAACACATTTCTTTCTTTCTTTTTTTTTTTTTTTTTTTTTTTTCCATCACATTTCTGGGAAGCTCTAAATATTTAATTCAACAAATGGAAACATTCATTTTAAGAGATCCTGTTATCCTAATCTGATATTGAATGTTTCCTTCAGGGGAAAACATTCTCAGGGCAAATAAGAAAGATAATTTGACTGTCATTTTTCCAATATGATTACAGGAATTTGGTTATAAACGATGGGAGACTCAGTATTATATTTAAAGTGTAGTCATAATACCTACAATGTATGCTCAGGATTTAATAAATCAAGTGGATTGACAGTGATAAAATGGCAAGAAAGTGTTTGTAAAAGTCTTACATATGAGCCTGACTTATACTGGTAACCAGTTATGTGAACTTAGGTGAAATATTTAACTTCTTTTGATGAGTTTCCCATCCGTAAAATTACTGAGTTGGAAAATATGATCTCTATGGACCCTTTCAGTCAAAAATTTACAACTTTGTTGTTATAAGTATCTTTCCTACATTTCTCAGATGTTACATTGGCAGGGAATTAGAGTTTGAGAGTTTTTTTGGAAAGCATTCAACTCTATTTTGCAAATGCAGATGTTTGTTACATATAGAATTTCCCTGATGCCTAATGATAGATGACCTCAACTGCCTTCAAGCAGATTATCCATCTGCTATTTTATGTTGACTCTGAAAAGATAATTTGAAAACGTCTTCAGGAGAGTAGTTCCATGGAATACAATGTGTCTTGAAACACAGTGGGGAGTGACCCATTTCAGCATCCATGGAGGGGTCTGAACTTAACTTAGTGATGTGGGGCCAGCACCATGTGGCTGACCCATCCACAGTCCTCCCCACGCCGTGCGTGAAATTTACACTGGCAAGAAAAACCCTAAAACCAGGCAGAACACAACTGATGTTATGTAGCAATTCAGGCATTTCACTGGTTTCAAACAACAGTGTCAAATAATGGATCAAATAAATAAATGCTGGTTGAATTGAATAACATTTTTAATCCACTGGCTACTTACTGAATGCTTTCTAAGTGATGATCTAAATACATTTCCATTCTTTAAATTATTCATTCTCAGATATGCTATTGTAGTGAAAAGAAACTGTTATGGTTTATGTCTAGTTGCCCCCCCAAAGCCTCATGCAATCATGGGGTATGGCTTCTATAGATTGAGACTTGATTCATGATCCCTGGGATTATGTTTTAGTACTGATGGGATTATCGGTCTGAGTAAGGCTGCGACTATGGGTGTGGTCTAGGGCAGATATCCTAAGGCAGAGAGCCTGAATGTAATATAAAGAGCGACAGAGAGACAGACTAAAGCTGTAGCTGTTGCTCTGCTGCCCTGTTTGGTTGGCTTCCTCTGTCACCACTTTGTTGCTGTTCCACCACCATGAACTGCATGCTGTCTGTCCTGCTCCACTCAGCCTTGGGCTAGCTGAACATGATCTGAAGCTTCCAGTAATTGTGAGCTAATAAACCTTTCCTTCCTTCATTTTGAGTATCGGGTATTTGTTCCAGAAACGAATGAAAAGTAACTGAGACAGAAACTAACTCAAACCAGACTTGAGAAAAATTTTAGGACATTCGTTTAAGAGATGACTCGATCCAGGTTAAGGGGGATGGTAGTTATCACACAGCACAGAAGTGTGAGGGAAACCCTTCAGTTCAATGCTCCGTGAAGAGTGATTAAGAAATGCATATATTTTTTCAACCTTAAAGAGATGTAGCCGCATCTATATGATTAAAATAATTAAATGGAAAAGAACATCGTGGAAAAAAATGATGCTCTACTAGTCTTAGAAGAACTCAAAAGCTCTTTGTCATCACAGCAAATCAGGGACTGAAACAGAGATATTTGCCAGTTGTGCTGATAGCCCACCACCGTTATGGACTGTTGCACCATAGATACAGCTACTTTCTCTTAGTTCAATGAGAAGAAATATTTGCACTAATAGCATTTATACAAGATATCAAGTCTACATTGTGTGCACTGAACAAATACTAGGAAGACAGCAATATGCAATGTATTAACTATTGTAACTGTCCTGCAAACTTGTTGTGAAACTGTCTCATTGCTATTCCTTTCTCATTAAAATAAATAAAAAAATAAAATTAAAGAAGAGGCATTGACTTCAACATGTAGGAGCAGAAGGAAGATTTAAGATTAAGTTTAAGGCTTGAGAAGAGGAAGTAAGAAAGACTCCAAATAACAAAAATTGTTTTTAAGGAAAAAGAAGTACTTTGGTTCCAAAGTTTTGCTTTGGAGATTTTGCTTGTTTTGTTTCTAAATATGAAATTCATTATTTTTTTTCTCTTGACAATAATTTGCTCCCCAAATTGCAGTTCAGGGAAGTCTCTTGACAAGGTGGCTCCTGGCTAATCAGGCTGTTATCTATGTTGTTTTCTAACTGATGGATTAATTGCCCAAATTGCTTTTTTATTTTTAAGTAGACCTAAGAAGGAAATTTAGCAATTAAAATTATTTAGATTATTCTGCTTATGTAGCAGTTCAAATGACATTTGAAAGATAATGGAGGAAATTAATAAATGACTAGTACAAAATGATGTAGCAGAAATATGTTTGTTGCTATAATTAAAAGTGTATAACTTAGTGATGTAGGTTAATTTTCAGAAAGGATCAATCAGTAGTGATTTTCAAATGGATTTTAAAATTGATTGCCTCTAATCAGTTATATTTCTATTTCGAACATGCATTTGAATATTTAATTAATTGATTTTTAAAGTAATATTTTCATGCCCTAGGCTTTATGTAGTTAATAAGTATATTCTTATAGTCATATAGTATTTATAGAATTTTAAACATGTAGAAACTTCAAATCAAATTAAACACAGATTTTTGTTTTTAATTATTAGAGGAAATATGACAATACTGATTTTTATATTCCCACTTCAGAGGGTACTCGAAATATTAACTATGAAAAGAGAAGGGACTGGTTATGGAACTCAGTGTCAGAGTGCTTGCCTAGCATGTGTCATGTCTTTTTGTGAAAACCTAGAACCACACACACACACACACACACAAATACTGCCTTTAAATCCTTTCATTACCAGAAACTGTACGTACAGATAATACATTTAAAATGAAAATTATATGTATTTTGACTGGCCACTGTGAAATTGCAAGTATATAAATCATCCTCAAGCATTTCTTAGTTTACCATCTAAAATGAAATCATAGTAATTTGTTAATTGTATTATTGTTCTTCTATTATAGGTTGAAAATATCTCCATGCCAAGAACAATTATCTAACTGCATACATACATAATTGGCTGTACAAGTTTGTTATAATGATACCAAAGTTCATTATATTACCAAATTTTAGATATTCAAAATGGCAATCACATACATATGTCATATAGACATAAATATATTATTCATGTGTGTGTGTCTAAGACTGCTCTAATTTGTTGTCTGAAAGAAAAACTTAAAGTTAGAATTTCAATATGAATAAAAATTTACATTCATAATACATGACTAATAGGGCTCCAGAAAGGAGGGCTATGTTTATTTAAAATCCCTGTTTGTTTTGCAAATATGTGTATAAAAACTAGAGTGAATGAGCTATATCTAGCCTGCCACCATTTTTTATTAAGAAAGATGTTGAGGACAGCAGAATATACTTCTATTTGTATTGTACCTGATCACTTTCACAGTACTTGGGACTGTCATATACCACACACTGTGTCTGTTATGTTCAAGGTAGACTTAGTTATTATTTATTTTCTTATTCAGAAATAAGTTGCCAGTATCTGTGTTATATTTTTTCTCCTAGAATTTTATATATTCTGTCTATTTAAAGTAGAAAATACATAAAGAAATGTAATGAATTATGTCAGGCTTAATTTACTTACCAAATAAGATTGTCTTTTCATATGTACATTGGCTAAACACACCTTTGTAGCTATAGCTGTATTTTCCAGGTCATTCATCGCTTTTGTTGTTGAGAAAGCTCTTAATATGTCAAAGATGTTAAGTTTTTAAACAACATTACTAAGGCATAATTTGCTACGCTTGCAATTATGTAATCGTTCACAAAATTGACTTAAAATACTGTCATGATTTTTAAAAGATCACTAAATGCCATTTTCAGGCAGCCTGTTACTAACCTCTGTCTGGTACCTCGACTTTCAATTTATTTTCTGTTTTCAACAGATTTTTCCTTTTGTGGGACCGTCACTTTGAAGAAAATCATACAAAATATACTGGTTAGTATAGAATTTGCATTAGCCCATGCACGACTGGCTCCATATTCGAGTTGCGTCCATGTGGGACCTATTTTAAATAACTGTTTCTCCAAAGATTAGTACAGACATCTTAGAGAAGAAATGTGGTGGTTTTTTTGGGTATGGGTATGTAGAGTTGCTGGATTGCATTGCATATATTTTATCTATAACTATTATTTTTTATTTTAATTTTATTAGTCCATGTTTGCAAGACATAATGATTACATTCCGCACAGGAAGTTTGTGCATGGACACAACACATCTTAATTCCTTAGCCCAATTCTTGATCCTTTTCCCATTCGTAAAAGAAATGACTTTTATTGTTTCCTGTTATCTGCCTTTGCCTTTGCTGTCTAAATTATTTATTTCTCAAATAAGAGAAATTGTGGCGTTTAAGCTCATGTGTCTGAGTTGTTTCACTTAGCATCGTGGTCACAAGGAGAACACATTGCCCTACATGCAGTTCACTAAGAAGTTTGCAAATGATCTGTAATGAGGTTGGCACCATTTACACTCCCACTGGAATGGCACGAAGAATATTCCATTGTCTCTACATAAAACTGCTGCCATCTTTTTGATTATAGATATTCTAGTAGACCTGATGTAATAGCTAGCTGATATACTAATTTAAACTTTTGTAATAAGCAATAACATGGAACATGTTTCCATGGGGTTCTTGGCCATTTCTATATGTTCTCTGGAGGAATATTTATTCAATTTTTTTTCTGATTTTTACATTTTTATCCTTTTGGCTTCTGTACAATCCTGTATACAAAACCTTGATCATATATAACTTCCTGTTCTATATCATCCTTTTAATTTTCTTGTTAGTTATCTTTACAGCACAAAATTATTTCAATTTTTCATTAAGCACTATGGTGTGACATTTAAAAATTCATTGCAAAATACATGGCGATAAAGATTTATAATTGTGTTTTTATAAAATTTTAGCTCTTGAAGTTAGGTATCTAATTAATTTTTAGTTAATCTTTTCATGTGGTGTGATGTGTAATCAAGCATAAAGAGAAGCTGAAGCTTTCAGCAAAATGCTAAGTTCTGCCTTTGTTTCTAGATCTTTATGTCCTACGATCTAACGACCACTTCAAAAGTAAAATTTCTTATTTTAAAAAAAATGCATACCTTTATGTGAAATAGTATGTCATGTGTATAGAGATAAAATGGGAAGATTCTTTTATCAGGCAAAGGAAGAGAACTCTAGTTCTGTATCATCATTGAAAACAGTAAAGATCTGTTCCAACATTAAATGAAATTTCTACAAAACAGGAAGTTTACCCATTATTTTGAAGGTTTATAAACTATGAAATGCGTTACGAGAAGGACATCCATAGCTAACACTACAGTAAAAATATTTCTAATTTATACCATTGTCCCTGTGGATTCCACATGAATGTCTGTGCTGCTTCCTGCTAAGAGTCATTTCTGGAAGGCCGTGTTCTAGCAGGCATTGGCCTTTTTCTTTTGTGGTAAGACACCATTGAACAGAAAGTGTTCATAATGTCCAACTTCTGAGCAGGGCAACAGCAGGGGCTGGGGCTGGTTTAAAATATCCATGAATGACTTCTAGATAAGATGCATGGCACTTGTTTATACATATCAAGATAACAAAGGTAGCAATGTCTCACATGTTTAAAGACTTATGGCCAAGATAACGACATAAAATAAAATAAAAGTGGAGTTCATTGGTGTTAAATGCTCTAGTATATCCCTCTCAACCTAGGGTTCCCTAACAGTTCAAAGATTAAACAATGTGGATATTAAACCCACACAATAGGGATTTCTACTGTGTATTATCTGCTCTATAAATTAATGTTTAGATATACAAACATGCATCTTGATGATATTACAGACTATGTGAAACACATGATTTCTAGAAACAAAAAATAAAGGACAACATCTTGTATTTTCAATACAGAATTAATTGTAAGTTGTAATAAAATTTTTAATGTTTAAAATTTTTATTATAAAAACTGATTTCAGATACTTATGTATAAATAATGTATTATTCATGCTTGTTATTCAACGGGGCTTCCTAGAGAATTTAACCAGTGGCAGTTGTGTATAAGAAACACTACATATAGGGCCAGCCTGATAGCCCAGCTGACTAAAGCACCTTCTTTGGCAGAGCACAGTGGCCGGGGTTCGATCCCTGACCTGCCATGGTGACTCCACCTGCAAGTTGTGCTGAGACTGCAGTTGAGGTTGGGCATGGTAGCACGTGCCTGTAATCACAGCACTTGGGAATGTAAAGGCAGAATCACTGCGAGTCCAATCTACAGAGTGAGACACCGTAGACCCTGTAGATCTGATCCTAAATTGAAAAGAAGAAAAGAGGAGGAAGAGGGGGAGGGGGAGGGCGGAGGAGGAAGAGGAGGAAGGGGGACAAGGAGGAGTTGGAGGAGGAGGAGGAGGAGGAGAAGGAGGAGAAGGAGGAGAAGGAGGAGAAGGAGGAGAAGGAAGAGGAGAAGGAGGAGGAGGAGGAGGAGGAGGAGAGGAAAAGGCACAACATAAAAAACAGTTTGGAAAATATTTTGTAAAAACTGGCAATAAATGTTGACTTTATTTACTGTCTTATTGTCCTTGGAAGTGTGTGGCCTAAGTCTTTCTTTGAATATATGTATTAAAAATTAAAATTTTGAATCTATTTTACTGGAATAAACATGATGTTTAGAAAATATTTTATAATAAGAATGGTGCAATCACTAAAACTGAACATGAAATTTAAAAGATAGGGAAGATTGTCTAGATATTTTTAAATAAATACAAACTCAGGACTATGCTTTTAGAGGTCATATTTCCTTCTGTGTGTGTGTGTGTGTGTGTGTCTTTTTTTTGGTCTTTTTGAGACAGGGTCTTGTTGTGCAGTTCACGCTGGCCTTGAGCTCACTTTTGTAGCCCAGGCTGGTCTTGAGCTCGCACCAAGCCTCCTGCCTCAGCCTCCCAAGTGCTGGGATTACAGGCGTGTGCCACCACGCCTGGCCTGTGTGTGTGTGCGTCTTGAGACGGGGTCTTGCTATGTAAGTGAGGTCAGCTTTGAGCTCCCTTTGTAGACCAGCATGGTCTCAGGTTCAGGGTGGTCCTCCTGTTTCAGCCTCCTGAGTACTGGAATTATAGACATGCACCACTACACTCTGCTAGGGATACTTCTTATACAATGAATCAGAAACATCTAGAAGAGTCTGGCCAAATTGCTCAGTGGAATAAAGTGCCTCCTTAGGCAGAGCACAGAGGCTGGAGTTGGATCTCCTGCCTGCCTTACAGGTCCTGCCCTGGGGGTGCGTTCAGATGAAGATTGACACTAGGCCTGGTGGCACTCACCTGTAGTAGCAGCACTTGGGACACTGAAAACAGGAGAATCAGTATGAGTGCAATCTATGCAGTGAGACCCTGTAGATCCTGTAGACCCTATACCAAATACAAGAAAGAGAGAGAGGGGAGAGAGAGAGAGAGAGAGAGAGAGAGAGAGAGAGAGAGAGAGACAGAAAAAAGAAAGAAAGAAAGAAAGAAAGAAAGAAAGAAAAAAAGAAAGAAAGAAAGAAAGTCCTAGAAGAGAGCTAAAGTCTATTGCATGACTTAGGAAAATCGGGACTGTAAAGAATGAATTTTTGCTCATATTACAATAAAATAGATACAGGCACCAAATTTCTCATAATTAATAATAAATAGAACATAATTTAGTTATTCTTAGAAAATACCCTGCAAAGATGAGGGTTGTACAATAATTAAGTTCAGTTAATAGGAAACAGTGTTAAAATACCAAAATTGCCAAAATCTTCATGAATTTCAAAATGTAGGATACTTACAGGAATAAAAACCTAACTTAGTAAAAAGTAAATTTAAAAGAAAAATAATCTTCACAGAAAGATATTTTCTTAATACTCTACTGTGGCCCAACTAAGTACTCCTATCATTTAGATGTCTTTGCCATGATTTTTAAGAATAGTTACAAACTATAGTATGAAAATATAGCATTGGCTTGAAAGTATGGAATGGGACAATAATGGTGATTGAGATATTTCTTCTATGTAAGACAAGACTTAATGAGTGCAGAGGTAGCCTCTGAGAACTTCTGTACTGTGAGGAGACCTAGGGACTAGTGTCCACTCTGTTGCTACAGATGACAAAGGCAAATTTTAGAGATGACAGTTGTTCAAGGCTGATTTTCAATTCAATCAAAAAATACAATGGCCACATAACAATGAAAGCCAAAAGGAGGGACCCAGCTGTATCTTTCTGTGGTCAGCTGTGTTGTTGGTTGTGTTCTCATTAATCTTGGATGAGCAGTGATTGTGAGAAGTCCCTTTAAGAAGTAGGGCCTCACTAACTAACCTCTGATTCCCTCTCTGTCTCACAATTGTCACTCTTGTCTCTCAGTCTCTCACTTGAAGCTGATGTCATATAAACCACTAAGCCAGCTGGCAAAGTTTCAAGATCTCTATTCTCTCAAACCCTAGCAAGTAATGTTTTGGTACATTCGCATCACACTCGGGTTGATTTTATTATCGAGCTTGGTATCTCCAACTCTACCACCTGGGCTACTTCATCTCTACAATAATTGAGAATGCATCCTGAAATATATGACTATGGATAGGAAACAGGAGGCAGACTGCCAGAGACTGGGAAGAAGATAAGCAAGAATGAGTCAGGAAAGTAGAGCGTTGCTGATGAGATTGAATTTGATAAAGATAGGATAAATTCATGTGCAATACTAACAAAATGCGACTGGCTTGATAGCTTAGTGGACTAAAGTGCATGCTTAGGCAGAGTGCAGCAGCCAGGGTTCGATCCCTGCCTGAGGGGCATGCTGAGATGGAGATTGAGACTGGGCACGTTGGCACATGCCTGCAATCTCAACGTTTGAGAGGTTGAACGCAGGAGAATCACTAGGAGTCCGATGTACATAGTGAGGCCCTGTAGACTCTGTCCTAAAAGCAGAAAGGAAGAAGAAGAAGAAGAAGAAGAAGAAGAAGAAGAAGAAGAAGAAGAAGAAGAAGAAGAAGAAGAAGAAGAAGAAGAAGAAGAAGAAGAAGAATGAATACCTACCTCATGTAATATTAATATGCATCTAAAATATGTGATGTTATGTACACATATACACACAAATATCTGAAGACATATATTACAGAGTTGACAAAATTGTGATTTTTTAGTTTACTGTTTTCTGTTGTATATGATACTTTAGACACAACATTCATCTCTAAACTACTAAACTGTTTGCTTAGACAAGTGAATGTGTTTCCTCTTTACTTCTGCATCCCCTTGTTAGTGGAGAAGCCTAAAGTTACCTAAACGTGGCTCTAGGTGGACGTCCATGCTGCCTATTTCATGCAGGCGAAAGGCCACATTTGATGTCCTCCTGTAGAACTGTGTTTCTTCACATAGACTGATTTTGAATGTTTCTCTGTTGTGTATGTTATACATTTTGTCGAGTTCACTGGTGGATTTGACTGACACACTTATCCCAAGCATGAAGAAAAGCACTCAAGTGGGTTTCTACACTTTTCATATTTCAGTCAGTGTTACCTCGTTCATACAGAAATATGAATCATATTCATCTCTCTCTATGTGAAGCAGTTTTGCTGTTATTCTCTTACTTTAGGGGGTCTTATGTAACACGTGATCTTTGTGGGAGTAGAGTATGAGGGAACTGTGGCCCCAGTCTACCACAGGGCCTCCATTTAATAGAATAGTATTTTACAAATTTACAAAACAACTAATTTGTTTGCATAGTTATCTACATGCTTGAAAAATATTAAAGCAATAGGTGCTATTTTCAATGAAAATAAACTCACATCCAACTGTTACCACTAAATTTCTGAAATTTCACTCACTGGAAGTTCAGTGAATAAAATATAATCTCAAAATAGTACTGAGCACAGTTCATTCATATTAAGTGTGTAGAAAAAAAAGAAAAAAATAAATGCATAGAACAATATAAACAGTATGTGAATTTGTTAGTAGAAATAGGTAAGGAGTCATTGATATATGTATTACATAATTGCCAGTTACAAAAGTGTAATTCTATGATTTTTTGTGTGTATATCGGAAAATTACATGAGTGGTAAATAATCTAGTGTTCAGGAATGACATGCAAGTCTAACCTAAAAGTTTGCCATTTAAAAAATATGAAAATTCATTACAGTTTAGCTTACATAATATGATGCCTAAAAATCTACTTTATTTAGCAATTATTAGCAATATATGCAAACATTACAAGGCAATAGTGTAAAGTAATACCAACTGTTTAATCATAAAAATGGACCAACTGCAAAGAAAGTGCCTACTTTTAATGTAATGTGCTATATAAAATGATGGTGTTTGTTTTTCAATTTAGCACTTAACAGTAATCACTGTAAAATCCAGAGACAGCAAAACAAAAGCTGTGACTTTATGCTAGCTTAACGACATTACTTTAGGACATACAGTTTTTAGCCAGAAAATAGAACACATAGTGGCTCTGATGGAAGAACTGGATCGTGTGTCTTCTGGTTGCTGTTCTTCTTAATGTTGTTTGGTTGCACAGTGTAACAGAATCCTTCAAAACACAGCAAAACTGAACACGAAAGAAATGAAACAAAGGAAGAGAATGCATTGACCCTCCAATTCCTAGGTTGTGAAGTGTGGGGGATGAAATCCGTGGCTTCTCTTTGCAGACTGATTTTCACATAATATTCATTCTGCTAACTGTAGAAGAGTAGGTGGCAAAAACATTACCTTAGTAGTGCTGGTAACAAGCACCTGATTTTAGAAAAATACAGATGTTTTGGTGACCAAGCAAGTAACTAAAACTATTAAACAAAGAAACTCTAATACATGAAATTTCATATATTAAATGAAATCTAGCATGTTAGAAGGATTAGGTTCCAAGAATAACTGAGATACAAACCAGGAATACAATAGTAGTTAAATATAAAATGTACATTATTTTAGTAAAGAAAATGTACTTGATCATCTGAATTTCAGAGGTTGCATTGAATAAAAATTTATCATTCTATCATGATTAAAAAATGTCAGGAATTAAGCAATAGACAGTAACCTCTTCAACATAAAAAAGACATTAAGAGAAAAGAAAGCCACAATTAATCATATATTGAATGGTACAATGTCAGAATATTTTTCCTAAGATCAGGAAAAGATAATGTTGTTTGCTTTTATTACTGTTTTTCAATACTGTGTATAAATTTCTAAAGAAAGTGATAATCCCATAAAAAGAATAATAGGCATCCAAATTGAAAAATATGTTATTTTTATAGATGATATTGTTCTATATAGAAAGCAAGAAACAATTAGCAAGACATCTATTAGCGCTTCAGTCAATTCAGCTAATTTCTAAGATACACAAATAGGGGCTGGGGTGATAGGTCCGTGGCACAAGTGCCAGCTTTGCAAGTACAAGGTTGTGAGTTTGAACCCCGGTCCTGCAAAAAAAAAAAAAAAAAAAAAAATCAGTTGTGTTTTTATACGCCACAAATGAACAATTCAAAAAGGATTTATGATATAACAACCATTGCTCAATATCTATCATCTTGACTTTCATAAATTGCATATCATTTCTAATATCTTACCTATTATTTTTCAATTCTCTTTAAAACTTAAAAATTTAAAAAGACAGGAGTGGAGATATAGCTCAGTGGCACAAGTGCCTGCCTGACAAGCACAAGGTCCTGAGTTCAATCTCCAGTACTGAAAAAAAAATTCAAAAATTGAAATATTACTGCAAGCCCACATACAACACAGTCTGAAAGAATAAAAGACTTGAAAAATAGAGTCAAAGAAAGATAAAACATATTTATAGTAATTACATAAAACGATTTGAGAGGTGGGATAAAATAAAAACTAAAAAAATACCATTTAGAGAGGCAAAGAAGAACTAAATGAGTGAGAATATACTCTATATTCCTTGTTGCAAAGTTTCTTGATAGAACATCAATACCTCCAAACAATCAACATGTTAATGGCCCTTCAAAATTCAGTAACACCTTTGTAGAAATGGAAAAGACAACTCTCAAATTCATACATGATTTTTAAAAAAATCTCTTATTTATTTGCTAAGGGTCTCGCTATGTAGTTCAAACTCCTAGCAATCCTGTCTCAGCCTTCCCAGCACAGGGGTTACCAGTGTGCACCAACACGCCCAGTCTCCAAGGCCAGCTCAGTGTACCTGGACTGGGGCCAGCACAACGGGTGGTACTGGGGATTGAACACGCATCCTTGCACTTGCCTAGGCAGGTACTTAGACCACTCGGTTATTTCAATGGCCCAAGACTAGCTCCTCTAACAAATGGTGCCAGTGAATTGGGCTTATCCACTCAAATTAATGGAGTTAGGCCCCTAAATTAGAATATACAAAAATTAACTGAAATGGAACAATGTTTTAGGTAAAGAACTGAAAACAAAAAACTCTTAGAAGAAAATTTAGTAATTAACCTCCTTGACCTTAGGTAAGGGAAGAGACTCGGATACTCTATGAGAGCAAAAGAACGATTTGAAAATACGATATTGGCTTCATCATGTTTAAACAGTTTTGTGGATCGAATAATGTTAACAACAAAGTGAAAATAACCTGTGGAATGAGAGAAAATATTTGTAAATCATGTACCTCATAACACGTCTATACCCATCAAACAAAAGGAAATCTTAACAGGAAAAATTAATTCTGTTTGTGTCCCAAAGCCTGTAACTGCGATACCAAATCTTTCCTACACAACACGAATAATTCAACCTTCTGTTTTCATCACTATGAGACAAAACATTTTGGATCGCTCTTAGAGTCCATAGATTTTATTAAAAAAAAAATCACTAAACCATCTTAAAAACAATCTCAGACTCTAAGTGTGGTCAAAATGTTTTATTTCACAATGAATGAACTAAAAATGGTTTCAACTAATTTGGCAATTTTAAGAAAATAATCAGTTGCTTAAACACTTTGATGAATAGGAACATAGTTATGTTCAATAAATTGATCACTGATTTTACTCTATTCTAGTCAAATACAGTTGTTCATTCATATTCTTATTATTATTAGTTATCCTATACAGTTTCTCCAAAAGATGTCCATTTTCTGTAGCACGGATAACAAATTTTACTCTTTCAAAGGATTATGTGAAACTAGCAAATTAACACTGCTGTTTCTAAAACAGAAACACTAAGTGTGACAGACAAAAATGTATTGTGTCTGTCTGGAACAACATAATTAACATCTAATCCAAAAGACAAGCTGATTAGAAATGCTGCCTACGTTCTACTATTCTTGTGTCAATAGATAGACTATGAAACAACATATCCTCTGTATTTTTATTTATTTCTTTATTTTTATATTATGGCCTGCTCAACCTGCTGTGGGGGTGGAACTGGCGCAGCATGTGGTGCCAGGGATCAAACTGCAGTCCCTGCAGTTGCCTAAGCTTGCCTAAGCAGGCACTTTAGATCACTGAGCCATCTCACTGACCCAATCCTTTGTATTTTTAATATTTAAAAGTAAATTGAAAAAGATTTCCCAAATAGATAAATAGTTTCAGAAATATTCCTGTAAGTACACTGATTCTCACATTCTCAAAGGCTAAAAAGAGTGTTGGTTGTCGATGGGTAATAGTTATCACTGACTTAGTATGGAAATAAAAACAAATTTAATCTTTTTTTTTGCTAAAGTTCATGTTTCTTGTAGTTGAAAAGAACACTTAAATTATAACCTACCCTGAGAAGAATAGCAGCCCTAATTCTAATTAATCTAGCAAAAGCCCAAATTGGAAAATCAGCAAAGCAGTTCACAATTTTTGGTTATCTTTTCTAAACATGTGAACCAATGCTTTTCAAAATCCTTGTAAATGAACTACTGCTAGAATCATATATATGAGAGCAACTAAGAGAACATGGGCGATCACTGCGCTATTCAATTACACTTTGTTGTTTGCATTGGTATTTTTCCCCTGCACAGCATCGGTGTCCCAGGAGAAGTCTAAATCAAGCATAATAGAGAGGTGGGTAAGAAGGAGAGGAAGAAGAGGAGGAGGAAGGAAGGAGGAAAGAGAGAGACAGGGATACAGACAGAGACACAGAGAGAGAGACAGAGAGAGAGAGCTTTAGTACCAAAAGGCTATATTGAACACTACCCATATAATAAGACAAATAAACAATATGAAAACACATGTCAGGAACTAGCACTTAGAGTATGTGTCCTATAACTTCTTATAGCATGTGTTTAAAAACACACAGAAAAAAAGCCTGTTAGCTCAGTGAACTAAAGAGCCTGGTCTGGCAGAGCATATCTGCTGGGATTTGATCCTCCCGTGTGCGCCATGCCAGCCTGCCCCTCTGGGATGGCGATTGTGACTGGGTGTTGTGGTACGTGCCTGTAATCCCAGCACTTTGGGAGGTTAAAAGCAGGAGAATCACTACAAGTCTGATCTCCGCAATGAGACCCTGTAACCCCTGTCCTAAATGTATAAAGTACACACGCACACACACACACACACACACACACACACACACACACACACACACACAAATGGAAACATCTGACCATTCAGATATTTCCTTCAGAGTATTTCAGGGGGTGAAAGTGGAGAAAGACATTTAGATTTTTGATATTTCCATCATAGGTTGAAATAAATCAAGCTCATGAAAATTGGATTACTTTCCAATGCTAAATGCTTACATTTAGTCAACTGATATTTATTCTTTCCTTTTTTTTACTAAAGGGGTCTCGCTGATAAATAATCTCTACTGGAGATCAACATCCATCAGCTTAATGCTGGTCATTCATGGCAGAGAGACCCAGGACAGGGCGACCTCTTTCCTATCGTTTCCTTGTAATGAAGATTACCTTTAAATGTCAAAGCTGTTTTCTCTTTAGTTTTAGGCATACATTTCTTTTTAAAAGGACTAGTTTCATGAGGCATCAAAACTAAAAACATCAAACACTATTATTTGCCATTTTAATGATAGTATGTTGTCATATGTTCACTACATATGAAAGTCATGTACAAAGTGATTATTTCATACAGACTGCCATAATTCAGACACTGTATATGTACTTTACAGTGGATGCTATATCCAACCAGTATAAACACGGAAGGTATACTAAAGAAGAAATCCCACACACAAAGGCACAAATACACACACATAAACCCTTTCCTCATGCAGCACTGGAGGTAAAGGATGACATAATGAGTCATGATGCTTTTATCTATTAAACTTATTAAAATATCATTTATTATGTATAACAAAGTATGATAAATTTACTGTAAATTTAACACATACTTCAAGGGCCAGCCAAATAGCTCAGTGGATAAAAGTGCCTACAAGCAGGTACCGGGGTCAGGGGTTTGATCGCCAGGCCTGCTGTGCCAGACCCACTCCTGGGGCACATTGAGATGTTGTCGTTATTGTTTTCATCACAAAAGGAAATTTACCTTTTTAAAATGTACATTACACATTAGTAGGTTTTGAAACAAATATGCATATAATAGCATTAAAATAAGTGTGTGCATGATGTGTACCAGAGTTAAAAAACCAAGTTTAGGTTGTGAAACTACAGATTATGGATCCAATATTGATTACTAAACACTATAAGGAAACAAAAAAGCTTATGTGAAACAGATAAATATGACACACTACTTAATTTATATTTGCTACATAAAATTGTCCAGGATTTTTGTAATGGGATAAACAAAAGATTTTATTGAGGATATAGGGATAATTAAATTAATAATAGTTATTCCACTTTCATGTGTATCCATATAGAATACATTGCAATCTTTTGTTA
This sequence comes from Myocastor coypus, assembly GCA_004027025.1. Classification (NCBI taxonomy): domain Eukaryota; kingdom Metazoa; phylum Chordata; class Mammalia; order Rodentia; family Myocastoridae; genus Myocastor; species Myocastor coypus. The sequence goes on along the minus strand of PVJA010002400.1, from coordinate 37,370 downwards.
GCATAATTGTTTATGCTTCCCATATGGCTTATAGGAGTCTTAGCAATGCTAACTTCAGTTATTTTTTACATTTAATTGACTAAACCATATTAAACCATTTACTACATTGTACCAAGCAACCCCTTTATTTTTTGTGCTCCTGTTTCTCATCATCCTACCAAGCTTGGGAACTGACCTATGTACTCAGGATGAGATTATCTTCTGGAGCAGCCAACTGAACCCTATTCTATCACCTGAGGCTGCAGCATGGAGATACTCCACAGCTTATCAGACAGACCTGCAGGAGCAAACAGGCTGAAGGTAGAGGTTAGGGTGGTGCTTCTTCAACCCACAAGACAATAAAGACTTTTGGTAAATTCTCAAAACCACAAAAGTGGGGCAAATTAGTTTTTTTTTATTATTATTATTCTTGACAACTCTCAGTAGGAAACCACCTTGTTGACCCACTGATTTCAGAATTCTCTTCTCCAGGCCTTTGAGGAGATTAATTTCTGTCATTAAAGCTATCCAGTTCGGGCTACTTTCATGCGGTACCTGTCCTAATGTGCACATTGAATGTTCCAAGAGAGGTGGAGCAGAATGTGTGCTTCTATGTCATCAACTCCATGTAGCTGACTGAAGACTGTGTTTTGTGGAATAGCACCCTTACTCATTTGTGAGTGAGAGATTTCTCACATAGTAATAAAAGAGGAAGGTTGAAGTCCCCTCCTGAGACAGTGAATTCATCTATTTCTTCTCACAAGACCTACCAGCTTTAGCTTTAGCCTCACATATTTTGTTCTGCTGTTAGGCACATATGCTTTAAGAATTATTAAACATACTTGGAAAACTGATATTTTTTTTTTCGGTGTTTTGGTGCATCCAAGACTTTATGCATGCTAAGCCAAAGCCATAGCACTCAGCTGCACCCTGGGACATTTATTTCAAGTTTCAGTTTGAGGCAGAGTTTCACAAAGAAGCCCAAGCTAGCCTTTGAACTGGCAATTCTGTTTAAACTGTTCAAGTACCTGGAATTACAGCCATGGATAGGGCAACCTACTTGTCAAGGTTGACATCTTATTCCTGATAATACCCCTTTCTCTACAGATTTATTGATCGTTACTTAAGAAACTATTCTTGCTGTACTTTAATGAGTGTTACAGTGTAAATACTTAGCCATTTACTTATAATATGTGTCTCACTAATGTGAGTTTCATGTAAACAATGTATAGAAGGGAATTACTGTTGTTATATCCCTGCTGATAGTTTCTATCTTTCAACTCATCCATTTAGTCCACTGAAATTTAAAGAGAACCTCAGAGCAGGTGGATTAATAAACAAACGTCTTCAATGTTTTTGTTTTCTGTTTACTGTCTCTTTTAGATGTCACTGATTTACTGCTATCCCATTTGAGTGGAGAATTTTACATGAATTTATTTTTTTCTCTCATCTTAGTAGACCAATTATGGTCTATGTTTATTTAATCATTGCCTTTGTGTTTCCAATATACATTTGCAACCAATCAATGTCTGCTTGCGGGTACCACTGTCTACCACTTTATAGTGCTAATAAAAACACAGCACAACTATTTCCTTCACTATTCTTTTACCACTGGCAGCATTCATTGATACTGTGCTTTAGCTAATCTTCAATACATTTTCTTCTCAGTACACTTTTAAATACATTTTCAATGAAATAAGAATTGAGAAAATAAAATATTTTATTTTGCCATCACTTCCTCATTTTTTAAAATACATTTGGTTGTTATAAGGTCTCACTATGCAGCTCATACTCATGGTCATCCTCCTATTTTCAGCCTCCGCAGCACTGAGATTACAGGCACATGCCACTACACCTGAACTTGGTGACCAGCTCAGCCAACTCTGGCTGAGGATTGGCACAGCGTGGGGCAGGGCTGGCACAGCATGCGGTACTAGGGATTGAACCAACTGTTGCCCCTGTCTTTACCTATGCTTGTGTAAGCAGGTGCTTTAGTCTGCTAAGTTGTCTCTCTGGCCCCCATTTACCCATTTATAAACAACCACTTTGTTTAGGATAGATTAATGTTTCTGACCTGTATCATTTTACCTCTCCCTAAAATGTCCTAAATATTTCCTGCAAGATATGTCTACAGGAAACAAATTCTCTCAGTTTTCATTGAATCGAGGAAATGTTTCTTCCCCATTTTGAGGAGAAAGGGAACCAAGGTGAAAGAATTCTGGTATGAGGGTCTCAGTTTACTTTTGTCACTTTAAATGTTGACTTTACTTGTATGATTCTGAAGGAGAAATTTAAGTCATTCTTTTTTATTTTATTTTTTTCTTTTTAAAAAATTTATTAATTTTAATGAGAAACAGCAATGAGACAGTTTCAACACTAGTAGGACAGCCACAATAATTAGCACAATGCATATTGTAGTCTTCATAGTACAATAAAAGTTGCACACATGATAACTTTTCTAAACAGTGTTAGTACAAATATTTCTTCTCATTGAATTAAGAGAAAGTAGTTGTATGTATAGTCTAATAGTACATAATAGTGGTGGCTTATCAGCAGAACTGGCAATGTCAGAAGCTATTGACTTCAGTCTTTTACAGGTCAGCGTATTGATATGGCTTTAATTTTACACTTCTCCACTTTTGGAGGGAATGCAAACTGTTGCAGCCATTATGGAAATCAGTGTGGAGACTCCTTAAAAAGTTAGGACTGGAAATCCCATTCAATTTAGCTATCCCCCTACTGGGAATTTTCCCAGAAGAACTGAAAACATCGTATCAAACATACTTGTGGTCCTATGTTTACTTATAGTAGCACAATTTGTGATAGCCAAATCTTGGAAACAACCAAAATGCCTGTCACCTGAAGAATGGTTGAAAAAGATGTGGTGTTTGTATACAATGGAATATTACTCAGATATAAAGAATTAAATCATTCTTATTCTTGTTCCTTGGTGGTTGTCTGTCACCACACACATTAGCTTCTTTCAAGATTTTTCACTTTATCCTTGAGTTTCTTCATTTTGAATACAAGGCTGATGGAAGATTCTTAGTAAACTATTTGTTGCTATAATAATACACAGGTCTGTGGATCTCATGAATAGAAGAGTTTAATTCAGCTCATCATTCTAATAGCTGGAAAACGCAAACTGCATTGTGGTGAAGCCCTTAATTTTTCCTGTAACAAGACAAGGAGAGAAGGAGAAATGAGCTCCTGAGGAGAAAGACCTCTTTCATGGCAAGGGAGGAAGCAAGAGACCAGAGATCTTGCTTTTCTGTGAACTTCTTCCGTGGGAACTCATGGCTTCCTGACCCAAACCACTTAAGAAGCCAGCACTCACCTGGATGCAGGCTGCACTCGTCATCTCTCATGACCTAACTTTGTAGATTTGTCAACTCTCACCTCACTGCTGATATAGAATGAAGCCTCCACCCTGAAAAGATTCCTGGGTGGAATTCATGTTCTCTAAAACCAAGGAATACATTTTAGGAACAAATGGAGGTTACAAGTAGAATATTTATTGGAGGAAAGAAAGCTTCTGCCCCAGAGAGAGACTGAAGGGGAACCCAAGCAGGTTGCCCAAGAAGCTGCCTTTCATAGGGATTATATAGAGCAAAACCTTGTGGTGAGGCAAGTCTTAAATGGACAATAGAGAAACTCATACATTAGGTGGAACAAGCTATGGCCCACCAATAAGATTACACGTACAATTGTTCAGGAAGTATTGATTGAATTAGAATCAAATGAGGAAGGAAGTCATATAGCAAGGGAGCAGGAATATAGAACTGGTCTCTTTCTTTTGGGGGTTGGCTAAATGACTTTCAGGATCTTTCAAGGTGATTGATACCTATTTAGGATATCAAACCCTGATGCCTGTCCCTAGGCACGTATGTGGCTGCACTTGTTTACTCTTTTGTCTTGAGGACAGGTCCATAATGAGAGCGTCTACTTCTTCCAAACTTGCAAAGTCACCTTGTCTTCCATATTGTCTCCTTGAGGGCCTGGCCCTATCTGACTACCTATAAAATTTCTATCTAACATAGATACCTACAACACTACCACTGTGCTGGAAAACAAACCTGCAGAACATGAGCCTCTGAAGGACAAATCACAGCACTAGTTATGATTTTTACTGTTTGCCCCTTTTTCCTTCTTTCCATAGTCTGAGATTGCTGCATCTGTTGGTTCAGTCTCAAATTCTGGGGTATTCTCAAGCCCATTGGTTGTAGGCAGCTGAACTAGAGAGAAATATTATAAGCAGCCAGACAGGGCCAGGCCCTCAAGGACAATATGGAAAACAAGGAGACTTTATAACTTGCAAGACACAGACACTCCCATAAGGGCCAGACCTCAACAAAGGAAGAGACACAGTGACATAAGTCCCTAGGGATGGGCATTTTGGATTGATATTCTAAATAAGTATCAATCACCATGAAAGAGCTCAAATGAGTCACTAACCCAACCCCCAACAGGAAGAAACACTGCCCACTTGCTATATGACTCATTTCCTCATTTGGTACTGGATTTAATCAATTTTACCTGAGCAATGTTTGTGACATTGTTGTAGGCAGCTGAATTAGATAGAAATATCATAGGCAGTCAGACAGGGCCAGGCCCTCAAGGACAACATGGAAGACAAGGTGACTTTCCAACTAGAGACAGACACTCCTCCACCTTGGGCCAAATCTCAAGACAAGAGTAAACAGCAGCAACTGCATACTTCCTTAAGGGTGGACATCAAGGATTGATATGCTAAATAAGTATCAATCACTTTAAAAGACCTTGGAAAAAGTCACAAGCCCAAGCTCAATAGGTGGTGTTCTTGCCTGCTTGCTACGTGACTTGCCTTCCCATTGGATCCGATGTTAATCAATTTTACCTGAGCAATGGTGCTTGTTATCTCATTGGTTGGCCATAGTTTTGTCCTACCTCATACCCACATAAGCTAGTTCCTATGTCTTCTCTATAAAAGTCCCTGGAAGAGACAGCTTCTAGGTGCCTCCCACTGGAGACCCCCCTCCTGTCCCTGTCTCAAACAGGAGCTTTCTTTCTCTCAATAAATGTTCTGCTCATTATCTCTGTTTGTACCTAAAATTCATTTGTCAGTTTTAGAGAACATGAACTTGTCCCAGATACTTTTCAGGTTGGGGACCGGTTTTCCCTATATCATTTGGAGGTTCCCTATTGGAAGTCATCCACCCCAGATCAGTTTTTCTTCCTTCATCAACCTCATTGACCGACCATAGTTTTGTCCCACCTCGTGCTCACATAAGTGGACTTTCATGTTCTCTACCACCTCAGACCTGCCTCACCACATCCTCTATAAAAGTCCATGGAAGTGTGAACTTCCAGGGATAACCTGTTCAGGCGCTCCTCCTGTCCCTCTCTCAGACAGGAGCGTTCTTTTCTCCCTTTAAATATATTCTGCTCGTAAACTTTATTTGTTCCTAGGATTCATTCTTTAGTTTTAGAGAACACAAGCTCATCCCAGGTACCTTTCAGGTTGGGAGAACCATTTTTCTCCCGCACCATTTGGAGATCATCTGCCACTAGAGATTCATTTCCTCCCTGGGTCACTTTCCTGTCTTAGATTTATTCTGGTCTTCATATTTTTGCAAATCGGTATTACCATAAAGTTTAGGTTATAAATTGTGGGTAGCTTTTGTGTGTATTCTGTTCTGTCCTTGCTATTATTATCTTTTTTCATCTGTTCTCTTTGCTTTGGAAAGGATCTGTTAACATTTTTTTCAGGTTTATTGAATCTTTGGTTACATGTGCTATTCTCTTAAGTAGCTTTGGTTTTGTTTTTAGCACTTTTCTCTTTTTCTTAGAATTCCTACCTCTGTATTTGTACTATCTAAACATTTATTATTGCATACTGTCCAATTTTCCCATTAGAGCACATATCATGTTAATAATTATTATTTTAGATTCCCCATTTGATAATTTTAGTGATTAGGCCTTACCATGAGTCAACTTTTGATGTCTGCTCTCTTCAAACTGTGTATTTTTGTCTTTTTGTGTAATTTATAATTTTTTTTTTTTTTTTTTTTTTTTTTTTTGCTGAAAGACAGTTAAAAGGACTGCATAAATAGGCCTGTAGTGTTGGGATTGCGTTCAACTCTGGTAGGAATTAAACTGTGTCTGCTGTTTGCTATATAACTCAAAGCCTCAGAGGTTAGTATATTCACTGATGCCCTTGTCTTTGTCTCCTGTGAGTTTTACTGGAGATTCTTACATAAAGTCTGAAATTTATAGCACTTTCAATTGTCATATCCTGTCATTATGTAGGAGTCCTACTGTTATCAGGACTGGGGAAAAAAGACTATATCGATAGGTTTAGCAGCAGCTGGTGGCAGCGCTGGTGGTAGTGTTGGCACAGCACAGATGCAGAAATGGGGAGCTAGCCCTTTATTACCTCTGAAGACACAGATACATATAAGGGCAGGGAGATGGACAGATCCTATGACCTGAGACAGGCTGACTGGAGGTTCCTCCATGTGTGTGGGAAAGGAAAACGGAAGCTATACCCGGGGCTGGAGTGGAAAACAAGGAGGAAGTTGGGGATGCAGCCATCTTGGATCAGAGCCAGGATGATTTAGCAGTTTATATTCAGGCCTTAACCTAGCACGTATTATTTAGCCCTGTGATTAGACATGTCTTTATGTGAACATATGTGCTTAGACCCTGCTGGTTACAAGTGCTTGAGTAGTGCATTTCCCCTTGATAAGATCTGGGATTGAGGTGTTCGTTTCCTTGTTAGTTGGGTTTTCTTAAAATACAAGAGGGGTGAATTCTGGCAAAATAATTTCCTCTGAGGGACAAGGGTTTTAAGACAACCAGAATGTTTTGTGTCTCTTTAAAAGAGGCTACATCTTCTTTCCCAGAATCACGAAAGGAATTTTCTGAAACCTCTATCCTAAGAACTTGGCGAGGCTCTGGAATGTCTACTGCATGGAAATATAGTTTCTCAATAAGATTGTGTCCTACCCCATACTATAGTTCCTACTGTGCTCCCACACAGCTTAGATTTTCCCAACCTTCTGGCTCCTGCTATTTGGGCTTCTTTTCCGGTTACTTGTAGTTCTCGATACTTTCTTATGGCTTCACTCTGGAGAAAAGCTGGTTAATACTGACGGGTCTAGGAAAAGTTGTTGATGTTTAAGTTTTCAGGATGTTTACAAAGATGGAATTAATTTCTGAATTTTTGAAATGTGTGATGAGAAACCCTTCACATTTGGGAATTTTGTTTGCTTTAATTCACTTATTCATTTACTGTTAAGTTTACCACCCCCATTCACTTTCCAGCATTATGTACATTAGCTGTTTATACCCATCCCATCATCATCAATGTTTTATTCACGGTAACATAATTATTGTGTTTTAATCACATTCCACATTACATTCTGTGACCCCTTTGACCTCTTAAAACTTTTCTACTCATTTGCATACATTAAAGTTTCATTTTTGTCTGACAAGTGCTAGGTTTTGAGAATAATGCATAGTTATGGATCCACTATTGTTCCAGCATACAGAATAGATTCACTATCCTGAAAATATCCCTTTGTTTCTATTCATCCCTTTCCTCTCTGACTGCCTAGCCATCACTAACCCTGTGCTGTTTTATCTAGCCTTTTGTCTTTTGCACAATATCACAGTATACATTTATATAAGCTTTTTAAATAAGTATTTTCTGCGTAGCGAACACTGCAAAGGTGATTCATTTCAATGTGTTTTTTATAGTGTAGGAATGATAAAAATCCTAAAGCAATTCATTATTTGCAGGATAAATAGTAAACATCAATCTAAAATATAGACCTTTTATAAAATTTACCACAATGCATCAGAAATAAAAATGTGTATCATAAAACAATGGAATATTTCTTGATTTTAGGGATATAATGTTTAGAATTTCCATGCAATCATTGCTCAACTCACTTCAAGAGGAATGTGATCTACAAAAGAGAAGAAGGTAAATTGTATTTCAACATATAGAAATTTATTGTAGGTGAGAAATGTTTAATTAGGTTAAAAACTGGACTGTATTCTGGAAGATAATATTTGCAAATCACATATCCAAAAACACTTATTATAAAGATCGTGTAAAAATCTACTCAAACTATATAAGAAAGCCATTGACTTGGGCAAACGGGCAGATGGTATGAATAGGGATTTTACTGAATAGGTTATATCATTTTCAAGTAAGGACATTTACAAATTCAAAAGTATTAGGGACTGGGGAATCAAAATAATCATTTTCATGAGATATCACTACATACACACAGCTTTTAATTTTTGTCTCGTACACACAGCTTTGTTAAATGAAATTTAAGAAAAAACTGAGAATAGTAATCAATGATAGAAATAGCCTAGTAGAGTTTTATGTAACTAAACATGTCAGTCTTACATGATTCATAGTTTCAATCCTGGACATTTATGCCACAACTGGTAAACATATGTTTGCATAAATACTTGTGCATGCCTTTTTCTAGAAGTTTTATTTAAGTAGATAAGACTTCAAAATGATACAAATGTTCTTCAATGAGTAATTGTTGCATAAATTCTTGTAAATATACAGCATACTACTATGTACTAAAATCAAATTAATTAAATTACTTCTAATATACATAATATTTAGCAAGAAAGAAACTCTGCCAGAAAATTATTTCAAATATTTTATCCATCCTCAAGTGATACATACTGTATGATCATTTTGAGCAACATTATTGAAGCTGAAAAGTATAGAAATCTCTAGTTAAACAATCATCAGACAAATGCATGTGTAAGATTAAGGATTTTTTCTTAATTATAGGAAGAAGAAAGTACATGCCTGTGAACACAAAAAAGTTCACATGCATAAGACTTCGCTTCTTATCACTGCAAAACACCATATACACTTTATCCAATTCCAGGTTTTATCACCTGAAATAGTTTGATGGCTACTGTCATTTTTAAGCAGGACTTCATTTTTCCCTTGGCTTGTATATTGGACAGATGCGTGGATAGTAGCTCTCCTTAAAGAAAGTACAGATCATTTGTTTTCATTTTTTAGTACTTCCCTAAAAATTTTACCCTAACATATATTGAATTTTGCATGATCTAGAATTACTTTTTTAAATGTTATTTTTCTTTTAGCTTGTTTTTCATGTACTTAGTACAGTATCTACAGAGTCTCACTATGTAGATTATACTCATAGTGACCATCATGTTTTAAGCCTCCTAAGCACTGGGATTACAGGCACATGATACCATACCCAGTTTCAATGGCTGTCTCAGCATGCCCTGAGGTCAGGGTTGATATGGCAAGCTGAGGATTGAACCCCAACCACTGCTCTGTACCTAAGCAAATGTTTTTTGTTGTTGTTGTTTTGTTTTGTTTGTTTGTTTGTTTTTTCTGCTGAGAGATCTAACAAGCCCTAACTCTTATTCAATTGATTGAATTGGGTCCTCCAAATTCATATGTTGAAGTTTTAATCTCCAGAGTGACTTCATTTGAAGATGGACCCTTGGGGACATAATTAATTTCACATGAGGTCATTAGGGTGACATCAGAAAAGAAAGAAACATGAGCCCACGTATTAACCTAAGGCCTTGCCTCTATCCACCACCCTACAAACCCAGAAGTCTATTTTACCAAACTTCTCAATGGCCCCCAAGTCAATCATGTTGACATAATTATGCTTTACTTTTATGCTTTCATAGAAAGATACAATGAAATGTTAAATTATTTTTAAAAATGTATTTTAGTATACAGGGACCTCAGAGTCTCACTACACAGATTGGACTCTTAGTGGTCTTTCTGTTTTGAGTCTCCCAAACATTGGGATTCCAAGTGCTCTCTATCTTGCCCAGTCTCAGTCATCTGTCTCAGCATGCCCTGGGGGTGGGCCCATCAGGGCATGCCAGAGATTGAGTCCCGATTCCTGTCCTTGTCTAAGTAGGTGCTTTAGTCTGCTGAGCTCTTTGGCTGGCCTTGAAAAGTTAGATATTAACAAGTGGGAATTAGTGCCGTCATCTGAACCTGAACATGCTTCTGTAATGATCTTAGGTGTCAGGTCTACAGAACTGATAAAATAAGTATACATTCTTGAAGTTTATTATATTACTTTATTAAATCTCAAGATGACAAAAATTTCTAGTTTATAGTATCATCTTTTTAAACCAAGAATGTTGAAGTATTTAAAGTTTTGTAATATGTTTAAACACTTGGAGACATTCTTGAGGTGCTACCTTACACCTTACAGAAAATTTAAATATTAAGTTTAGAAGTTATAGTAACATACAATTTAAAGAAAAAAATTGTAGAGAGTTCTATTTGCTACTATTTCATCCTGCTAGTTATTTTGAACTGATTTAAGATTTTTCTTATTTCCTCTTCTTAAAAATAGCATACTTTGTGCTCATTAATAACCACCTCACAGATAAAGGAAAATGCTTCAATTATCATTTAGAAATGAGTTTTCATAGTACATGCACATCAATTCTTCTCAAGAGAAGACATACTTATTTCAAGACTACTTTGAAAGTTGCAATTCAGTCTGTTTTATTTGTGTCAAAATTGTTTAGTCTATTTGAATTGCCCCAAGAAAAATATGCTAAGAAGTCTTTATAAAAGGAAAACTTCTTGCTATTCAACTCATATGCTCCTCCTGAGAATTTGTTTAAACACATCTATTTTAAGAACCTGTGGGAAAATCTACATTTTCTCCAGAGTTGTTGTAAACAACAAATATAAAAAGATTCAAATAGACTTGCTGAGGCAGGGGTGTGTTCTATTACTCTAGTAATTCTTTAGCATCTATTTATGCATATCTCTAATATTTTCTTCAGCAACATTTACAAAGAAAAGAAATAGAATGTTAGAAGTGAAAATCTTGTGGTTTGCTAGTACAGCATGTTCCAGTAGATAATCTACTGTGACACAAATAGAAATATAGCTAATTGCTATGGACTAGTAGCTGTATTAAGAAGTGGTGGAACAGATTTTCTTTTACTAAATAACTTTATAACAAGTACGCCTATCCCCATGATGTCCTTATTCATGCACAATGTTGATTAAAAGAAAAAAGGTATGTAGTTGCAGTGAAGATGGGAAAGGAACTAGAATTTAAATACTTAGTACATTACATGTAGTGCCAGTGGTTTATAGATATTCAACATGCATCATTATACGTGGACATATGAATACACATGCTTGTATATTCATATATGTCTATCTGTAATCTCAAGAATATATTTATATTTGTCTTTTATTTCATAAAGTTGGAGGATGAAACTGATTTTTGGTAATGTTGAGCAACAAACATGAAGGTGTTGTGGCCTTTCAACATCAGGGAAACACAGATGTCTAAGCACGTGGATGGAGAAGAGTCCTCAAAGCACCACTTCAGTAGATCTGGGAGGGTGAGGGTTTCTAACACACTATCTAGTGCTTTACCAACATATTACTTCATAATGTTGTTTGTTAAATGATGCAATGACTTATTTAATTTGTTAGTATAAAACAACTAGTATATACCTATGATTGGATCATGTTTAGAAGACTAATTACTGATGAAGACTAATTATTGATGAAGGCATATCTGAAGTATAATTTTTGTTTAAAAATGATCAAATGATACTGGTACTGACTGTGTACCCTGAGCTAGGATTAGATGAGTGTGCCACTCAAGTTAACCCATAGATGTCCTTGGACAAGATAAGACTAGATAATCTCATATTATGTCATATATCTGCTTTTGTGAATTATTTGTCATCCTTCTGAGGAAAAGAAGGCATCATTCTCAGGTATTGTAATGAATCCTGCTCATGAAATCAGTCTCTTGAAGATCAGAGATATTGTCCTACAGGTCACATATTTTTACTGGTGAGTACTTAAAGATACATATGCGATGTTTGTGGGGACTATTAACTATCCAAAATGAATTAGATTATAATTTATTTGCCTTTGCAGGTACTGAAGTATAAATATCAGTAAATACATTGTAATTCACATTTAAAAAAGAAATATGAGCTGTTTGTATCTAAGTATCAAGTGAAAATAAAGAGCAGATGTCAAACAAATATGATAAATTACGACCACCCAAACCGTTCCACATCCTCGTCCCTAAATATACGGATGCACTAAAGTTGCCCTCAAAGTTATCTCACCTCTCTCTCTCCCTAAGGAGAGGCACTGATTTATTAGACCTGTGGTATCTATTTCCAAGGAGGATTCCAAACCTTATAGAAAGATTAGAGGAGAAAAACTGAAAATGTTCTTTGAGATAATAAATATTTCAAATTCAGAAGAAATCTTTGTTTGAAAACCAAAGCATTTCTATTTAAAAAAAAAAAAAAAAAAAAAAAAAAAAAACGATTATTTTAAGGATTTTAAGTTTCAAAAAGTCACAGTTTAAACGGAATGAAAGAAGGTGGAATTTCTGCAGTCGCATACCTCTAGCCTGCAGTCTTCATTGCACTTACTAGAATTGCCTGAGAAAAATGGTGTATGCCAGGAGGACATAGTGGTGCCCGTCTCACAGGCCTACCCATAAAAGTGACCAATGTTGGCATCAGTGTGTCTGACGCATCTGCCAGACAAGAACCAAGTTTGGAAGAACCTCAGGAACTCATGTGAAGCAACCAATATCCTCAGGTGAAATATCCGGTAAAATGGAGAGACACCAACAGTCACCCTGAGGGCCATATGTAGAAGACTTCTCTTCACCCAGCACATTATATCACTCCATGCTTATTGAATAGAACCAATTTACTAAGTTCAGTTACACCTAATTAGCCCGAATGTTTAAATCAGTGGTTTTCAACCTGTGCGGTGCAACCCTGGCGGGGGTCGAACAACCAAAACACAGGGGTTGCCTAGAGCCATTCTGAATCATAACTGTAGCAAAATTACAGTCTTGAAGTAGCCACCAAAATTATTTTTGGTTTGGGGTCACTGCAACATGAACTGTATTGCGGGGTCACAGCATTAGAAAGGTTGAGAACCACTGGTTTAAACTCTCCATTGCAATACCCCAGGTACTCTTATTGCATTAGGTGCTACTCAACATTCATAGGTCAACACACTACCTTGAGAGAGTAGAAACATGTGAATTTGCATTCAGTAGAACTCAGGAATAGTCTGGGATTCTGTTTTTGTAGCAAGCTGACCAGTGACAGCTGTGAATAGGTCTGAAGATCATGCTTTGCCTTAGAAAATCATGTAAGCCTTTACTCTGAATGCATGTCAGAGCAGTATGGTAGTGAGTTAACAACACCGGAGCCTGGCCCTCAGCATTGCCCTACTAGAGGTGCACTGGTAAGAGGCATGAGTGCAGAGAAGGTAACAGCATTTAAGCAGGAACACTAGAGTAGGGATGGAACAAGGAAAATCTCCCACATCTGTTTTTGGGTAAAACTGAAAACAATATCAGCGATGATAAATATAGGCTAATCCACAAGTTGCAGACATAAAACCTAGCCCAGTTAAATTAAAGCATGTGCATGGATACACACAAACACACACACACACACAATAAATTTTCTCAATTTAAGCGATTAATTCAGATTTGCAATTTTTATTCTTGTCACATTCTTATTAACTTGTTCATGAAACGTCAATCATAAGTGCTTGAAGTTAAAACATTTTATCAAAATCCAAAGTCTTTTTTGAAAATAAATTGCCTAGAGATTCACTTTGTTATCATCAAAAAATTTAATATGATCAGAAATATTCTGACCAGAAATATTCAATTAAATGCTAAATATAGGTGTGTGTTGTTTAGCTTTATTTCATTTTGTCTTTCTTGACACTGATACAGAAGGAATAATGTAATTGTAAGGTGAGAGTTTGACTTTTAAATCACAATACCATTAACAATTATAAATGCATTTGACCTGAAGAAACACTTAAAGGGCATAGAAGATGAATAGCAATATAGAAGATTCTTATCGATGCTTATCTTAAACGAATATAAATAAAATGTAAAATGGCTTCATAAAGATTAATTTCAGAATAGACTACCTAGACATACACTACAAAAATGGTCAGGTTTATTTTGGGCTATTCTTTGAATATAGAACTTCAAGACACTAGAAGTATAGCTCAGTAGTACAGTGTACATCTCTAGGTTTGATCCCCAAGGGGGAAAAAACTAGTAGAAGTCCCTTCAAGACTTTTAAGGGGCCGGCGAGATAGCTCAGTAGAATAAATGCTTGCTTGGCAAGCTCAAAGGCTTGAGTTCAATGTCTGGCTCTGAAAAAAAAACAAACAAACAAACAAAAAAAAAAAACAACAAACAAACAAACAAAAAAAAAAAAACACCGAGGTGGGGGGAACCTTTAAGTGAGCTTTATCCTGCCTTGCCAAACATATTACTACTCCTGCTGGGTGAGAATTTGGTCTACCTTACATCACTACCAGAGAAATCAATTCTAAGCCTCCCATAGTATATTCCATTGCATTTGATAATTGTTTAGGATTGTATCTTCTTAATATGTTGAAATACATTCAATTTACAATCCACCTTCCAGAATAAAGCAGTTTCTATTGTTAAAGTTAATCACATTAATACCATAAATAATTCTTTTGTGCATTAATTCCTGTGTAGAATGATTTTAGCTCTCAGTTTTATTTCCATTCGGTGACTCAGGCTAGGGTGTTAGTATCCTCTACGGTGTACATCAGGTTAGGGGACTTTAGTACATGGAAGCACCCTCCTCTGGTGTGGGACTTGGGATTGAGTTCACTTGACTGGGTCTGCAGGCTACACAGATGCAGTGAACAATCTCTATTCCTGTTAGCTGGATCCTGCAGAGGGCCAGAACAACAGAGCTGACTTCCCTCAGCCACACATCTTTGTCCCAAGTCCGTACAAGTACCCAAATGCTTAATTCCTCTCTGAAATGGGATCCATCATGCTGTCCCGCTGTGGAAAGCACAGTAAAGGAGGAGAAAACTACTCATTTTATTACAGTTATAATTATTGGAAACATCCCTCATAAAATGAAAAAAAAATAATTTATCTTATTAATTGGAAATTTTTTTAAATTACTTCAATATTTACGAAAAAAACATTTTCTCAAAATCTATAATTTTAATAAAAAATCGAGAAAATAGATAGCATGCAAATATAAGAAATAATGATATATTTCTCCATCAAGGTAAATATAAGACCTCAAAGCTTGAATTATTAGACAATAACACATTTATTTGAGATTCAAGTAGAAATTAACAAATAGATAAATATTTTTTTAAAGAATAAAAGAAAGAAAATACAGGAAAGCTAGTGTAGAGTATTAAGCTAAAATGGTACAGTACTTGCCCAGCATGCAAGAGGACTAGGTTTAATCCTCAGCACTAAAAATTATGTTTAATAAGTACTACCATTATCCGCAACATTTTTCACTTTCTAATTATATTTTCCTATTGGAGTGAGCATGAAGGCTTAAGTAGATGTCAAGTTGTGTAATTATGCAAACCTGGAGTTTTAAATAAAAGTACAAATTTAAATAAGCAAGTGGGTGGCTATTTCACCAACATATGAGGGGAACTATTTCTTACATTAAATTACAAAAATGTTTAAATCCATAAAACAGTTGATAAATGTTTCTCCAATCACTGTATGCTCTCAATCACTAATAAAGTACTTGATTTTTAATACATGTTGGGCCATATGCTTAACTCTATTTTTATTGATCCATCAATTTATCCTACAGTTTGGGCTCAACTTGCTATCAACTCACCAAACTTCAGCATGCATATCATTGAATGGCACTCTGGGAGTTTGAAGGATTTCCTTTGATATAAAAATTTCATTGAGATAATGATATTTACTGAATCTGGGAACCACAGTTATCTCTATGTCATCCTCATCCCTATTATGTTTATAGATAGTACTGGCATTTAGGCAGACACCTCTTAAATTTAAGAGGTGTCTTTTCTTTCTTTCTTTCTTTCTTTCTTTCTTTCTTTCTTTCTTTCTTTCTTTCTTTCTTTCTTTCTTTCTTTCTTCCTTTCTTTCTTTCTTTCTCTCTGGCTGGCTCAGCCTGCCCTGGGTAGCATGTGCTGTCAGGGATTGAACCACAGTCCCTGTGGTTGCCTAAGCTTGCCTAAGCAAGTGCTTTAGACCATTGAGCTATCAAGTTGAACCCTAGAGAGACACCTCTTATTCTTCCAGTTTTTTTTCCCTAACCCGAATAGAAGGAAATATTGTGACATTTTATCATTGGATGAAATTGTTGATTTTAGAAAGTCATATTTTGCTTCATAGAGTACACAGTTATTATTTTAATAAAATTTCATTCAACTTTGTTTCAGTTCTCTTTTGTCTCTGTCTCTGTCTCCTATGTGTATGTGTGGGTATATATACATATACATATATATATATATATACATATACATATACATATACATATACATGCATATATATATTTCATCCTTTTGCATTTCTGCATAATATTATTTATTTTTATTAGGAAAATGTTTTGTCGATATCTCTGCTGATCAGCTGTTTTTAGTTTTGGTTATTTACTATCAGTAAAGCTGCTACAAGCCACGTACATACAGGGCTTTTTTTGGCATAAATCTTTTCATTTTTTTGAAGGCAAAGAACTGAAAAAGGGAATTTCTGGGTCACAGATTGATGCTTGATTAGTGTTACAGAACCTGGTACCTTACTCCACAGAGTGCATCATCTCAGCTTCCTGCCAAAGGAGAGAGCATCTTGCATACTCCACCTCCTCGCAACACATTGTCTTCTTTCTATGTCTTATGTGAATGGGTAGATATGTAGTTGCACTTCACTGGGGTTTTAAAATATAATTCTTGAGGACTGGTCATGTTGAAATCCTCTTATTGAAATTGTATTTTTCTTCAATTTACTTTTACGTTTATTCTTCTCTAACACCAGGTATCAAACCAGTATCTCATAGGACCGAGAAAATGACCTGAGAGCTCCTCAGTCTACGTGTGCTTCTTTTCTCTCAGAACTGTTGCTTCACCTGGTTCCTTTATTTTACAATGCTTAAAACTGACTTACACAATTTCGTTTTGTGTTCTAAAATTACCCCGAGAAATAGTTCAGCAATCTAAGCACCTGCCTGACAAGTGCAAGCACCCGAGTTTGATCCTTGGTACCGCATACAGTGCAGGGCCTGCACAATGACTGCCACTGAAACTGGGCGTGGTGGTGCACACTCGTAATCCCAGCGCTGGAGAGGCTGAGATGGGAGGATCACTACAAGTCTGAACTATGTCGCGAGACTCTGTTCCAAATAAATAAATAAATAAATAAATAAATAGTTAAAAAGTAAAATGCCATTACCTCTTCACACATACATTTTGCTATACTCTATTTCTGTACTGTATGGCTTGCATATGGGTTTTTTTCTTCAAGCACTTTAATGGACAAAAGCATCACGTTTAAGGCACTCTTTTACCATTTTATGATTTTGTGTTTCAATGTGGTTTTAAAAATTATTTCCATCAAATCAAAAAGAGTGTCTGCCGTATTTGATCTTAGTCCTTTATGCACACCATCACAGCGCCTAAGGAATGATGTTTTGTGTATGATGGGATGGAAGGGCTATGATTCCAAGCCCTCTGCCGTCAGGTTCATCGCTGATGCAGCCTTAGCAGCAATGGGTGATGGGATGTGACAAGTTTTCTTATGCAGCAGATGAGCTTTTCCATCTCTTTTCCTACCTATCATTCTGATACACATCAATACTGTGATATTAGAACACACATTATGGTTATAAAGTGTCTCTAATTATAACAAGACAGCACTCGTTAAAGAGGCACAATTAAGCCGGGTGTGGTGGTGAACATCTGTAATCCCAGCACTTGAGAGACTAAGGCAGGAGTACCTACGTGAGTTCGAGACCAGCCTGGGCTACAAAAGTGTGTTCAAGGCCAGCCTGAACTGCATAGTGAAACCCTGTCTCAAAAAGAAAAAGATAAAAAAAAAAAACCTGAAAAATAAGAGACACAATTAAATATTTATGAATGAGATTAAAACATATGCCACATTTTCCTTATTATATAAGCTTAGTTTCTTTAAGTATACTAACTAGAATTAATGCAACACACCATGAATATATATATATATATATATATATATGTATATATGTATATACATATATATTATACTTTGCATACATATGCAAATTTTATACCACAAGGATGAGAAGTGATGACTATGTCTAGTCCACAGATAAGATTTTTGTGTCTTTCACGTAATAGTTGGTAATTTAAAGATAAGGATATAAAAGTAAAATTAATGGACATTGGGGAATTTTGAGATAAGGTCTCACTAGACAGTTTAGAGCATCCTTGAAGTCACTATGTAGTCCATAGAATAAAATTTTCTCATATTCGTCTCTCTATTTTAAAAGAGTTTTAACTGTTCAAACGTTAAATGCAATTTAAATGTTAAAAATGAATGCCAAACACAACATGCAATGGAGTATCACTGTTATTGTCACCAAAGAAATAAGCTTCTTCTAACGTAGTAGAAGCCCTTAAAAGGCTATTATGTAGGAAAAACAGCGGGAGGTAAACAAAGGACACAGTGCCAACCTAAAGAAGGGATAAGCACTTTCACCAGGAAAAGCTCTTGGTTAGATATAATAATAGAACAAACATCTATTTCCAAATATTTAAGATGAACACAATAAACACAGTACAATCTCTAATAAAAATTCTTCAATTTAATAAAAAATGCAGAGCTCTGGTTGATTAACATCCGCTTATGTTTCTCTTTTTTTTCTAAAGCTGCAGGACTTTGTGTTTCTGAACAGAGGGAGATTCCCAATGTTTCATGAATGGTAACTAGTGTCTGTAAAAGCCGGAGCATTATTTCAGAGTGAACCTGGGACAGACTGATCCAGTGACTGAGAGAAAGACATAACATAAGTTTTAATTTTGCAGAACACCTTGAAATAACTTTTATTTGGAAAGAGGAAATATAGTAGATCTTCCAGTTGCTTGCTATGCTTTGGACTCTGCCAAATTTTGTCAAGTTAAGTACCTTTCTTATTAATTCCAGCATTGCAATGTCACTTTAATGATTCCAGTGCAGTCTGAAATTCACACCTGCAACATAATATATGCATTCAAATACAACACTATTTTTCATAATTGCTCTGTCAGTCATTTGATATTTTTAAGGCTTATTTTGAACAAGTGCATTACATTTCCCAAAATAAGTCTGTCCAGTCATAGATTAAAACGTATTCTAATTGTTACATTTAGCACCAAAATACTATAGATTTCATAGCTCCAATTTAATTTTATTAACTTTATTCTCTATTCAACCATTGTAAAAGTTCAATAAAAAGATAATTTAACATAAGGCATACATTTCTGTACTTAACTTGATTCCAATTTTGTATTTTATTTCTAGAGGGGTTTTTTTCTGTATTAGGAGAACAAAGAGACATATAACTACTGAACATATCTGAAAATTTTGTTCATATCACAAAAACAAAATGCAATATAATATTTATCTTATTTAATGGCAACACAAATATGATGAGTTACCATATCCAAGAAAGGATCTTGCTAGCAATGATTTTAACATTGCTACTTTTTATAGCTGATGGAAATCACCAATGCTATTTAGTGCTGTGTTATTCATTTTATGCAGTAAATGGCTCACAGTAAGAGTTTTGGGTCTTGTAAGAAGTAAATTCAAAAAATCCTAATTGTATAGATATGTTTTTATTTTTGTTACTTAATATCTCTGTCTCTATCTCTGTCCTTCTCTGTTGCTCTCTGCCTCTGTCTCTGTCTCTCTCTGTATCTCTGTTTCTCTGTTCCTCTCTCTCTATTCTGTGCTTTCTGCTCCAACTCTTCACTCTTCAGGCCTCCTTGTTGTACTTCAAATAAACCAAACAGCCTCACAATTTTAGAATTTAACTGTACCTACTTCCGTTTCCTGTAGCCCTGCTTGGTGAATTTGCCCACTTCCTTCTTGTCTTTTTTCAATGTGACCAACTCTAGCCACACTATAGAATACTGTACCATGGTCTTTCTCTACACTCATGATTCCTTTCATGTTGTCCTAATTTTACTTGCCTCCCTGGTGGTTAGCATGGGTGTACAGACTTTTCAAATTTATTACATCTTTTATTTACTCCATTAAAACATAGGCTACAAGTGGGCAGCTAATCTTGATCTTACTCAGGAATATACTTTATGTCTAAGGTGTTTCACATTCAGGTAGATAGCAATGTTAAGTTTAACTGCTACTGTTACAGAGTAGCAGTATCATTAAACTTCTCTTATGGATGCTTAATAGCTGAAGTTTGCAGACCAAAAGTTAGAGAGATAAATGGGCTAAAAAGATACCCAATATTTTGGTTCCAGTCCTTCAAGGCCAGTGAGGACTCAGACATAACAGAACATCTGCTGTGATATCCTGTAACTCAGTGGTGTCTCAAATTTTCTGAACAAGGAGATTATGGGGTCACAGAGGAAAGGGGTTTAGAATGTATAATGTCTAAGGAGAGTCACTTAGAGAGAAAAACAATCACCTCAGGCTTTCACGTTGAGCAATTTGGTCAAGCAATGGCCATAACTGATCCAGATGGCTGACACTGACAAAAGAGCTACAAGAAGTTATACATGGATTCAGGGTAAATCCTGAGGAGATTTGACTTGTCTGATAGCAAAAGTTACATTTGTAATTACACAGGTCTTGCTTTAACTTGGTCTTAAGCATCCAGAAGAAAAGTGTAACCATGAGGCATAAAAAGTAATGCCATATTAATATGCTAAGCTGTAAAAGGCTCAAGTGAACAAATTCTGACAATTACCCGTTGTGCTCATAACTCACTACTATTATGTGTTATTGGACTATATTGGGTTATTTTACTGAAGTCAAGTACCTACAATTGTTGGACTGGCATCAAGTATAGAAAGGTCTTTTAAAGACTCCAAATACAGCTTCTCTAACAGCAATTGAACACCCCTCTGTGACAAAACAAAAGAAAAAAGAGGGACATGTTGGGAGCCACAGAAGCCAGGAAATAGATCAAATATATTTAGGTGAGACTAGGCCTCAGAGCCTAAAGCAAGCAAGATACCTTGGTCCTGAGATAAACATCCTATCTGGTTAAGGTCAGCTATCAGTAGCTAGGCAACCTTGTGCATTGTGTTACTTACTTTGCAAAAGTACAAGTAAAGGACCATTCTGCTGTGAAAAAGAAATATATATATATATATATATATATATATATATATATATATATATATATATATATGAAAGGATAGGCAAACAGCTACTTTCTCTTAGTTCACTGAGAAGAAAGGTTTGCACTAATATTGTTTAGACAAGATATCATGTCTGTATCTTGTCCTCTGAATAATTACTGCTAAGACAATAATATGCAATGTATTAATTACCTCAACTGTCCTAGTAACCTGTTTTAAAATTCTTTCACTGCTATTTTATCATTTTTCTGATTAAGATGAATAAAAATAAAAAATAAATGAATAAATAAATAAAAAGAAAATATTGTAAGCGTTTCAGTAAATAATACTAGGAAAAACAGATTCTGTGAATCCAATTGGTGGAACAAACCATGTGTTAATTATTATTGATTAATACATTTAGCTGGCCTTCACATAAATTTTTTTTTCCTATTGTATAACATTTAAAACTTTAAAGTACTACTTATGTGATGCTGAGTGGATACTTCATTTTAATTCATTAATTTACCTTGTACTGCAAGAGTTTTTCCACTTTTCTTCAATTTGATGGAAGGATAATTGATGTGTTATGTATAATTGATATTGATATGTTATGCAATAGTGATATGTTATGTAACTACCAGCTCCACACAAGAATACAACGTCATGTTCGAGAAGCATGAATTGACACACTAAAATTCATAAAATCTGTGGAACAGACAGTGTAACAATCTGACACAAAGTAAGTAAAAACAAATGTATTTGTTAAAAATTGATTACCAGTCATGATTTAATTGTTTCTATATAATGTCTACATAACACAGTAACGTTTTTTTTTTTTTTTTCATTTTTGTTCTTTTGCTCTTATCGCTTGGTTTCTCATTGTTAAATTTTCATCTTATAATAAAAATGTGCATAGTAAATTAGGACATGATTTTTTGTCACATTTATTGTAGCATAAACATTAAACACTAGGAAGTTGCTTATTGGTACTTTTATGTTCATTTCATTAAAAAGGGAGTGTATTCACATCTGGTTTAGGGAAATATGGTGAGGATAAAATGAATGCTTGTGAGTTACATATTTAGTATTCTTACTGGCTTTAATAAATGATAAAAATTTTGACTGTCACTTTAATATTATGCTGAGTTCCAAGAGAATGAAAGTTCATAGAGTTTTCATTTTCTATTCTTTTAAATGTTTTCCATGCACATTATATGACAGTTGGCTATTACTATACTTAACAAGGCAGTAAAATTAAAAGTATATTCGTTATTTAATTTAATTATATTAATTTTTTAAGTAAATGCATGCTGTGATTTTCATGCTTCAGTTTAATTCATCATCTAATGAGATAACCTTAGAATTTATAAAGTCCCATTTTAGATTTAAAGAAATTCTTATAATATTACTAATCAGGTTTCATCTTTGTTCCTCTTTTGGAAACCAAGAATTACTTTGAACAGTGCCATTTGGACATTGTTCTATACATACACGTACTTCACATTCTGAATTAATCCAATATATATATCATGTGAATATATACACATGTACATATGTACAAACATACATGTTATATACAATAAAATTTATGGTTATATATTAGGAACATTCTGAATTTTACCGAAAAGATAACTCTGCAACATTCAAGAAGTAGGTTGATAATTTGGGGGAAATGCAAAGAAGTAAAAATTTTACAGTCAATGAATTAGTTGAATATTAACACTGTTTTAGACTCATAATAAAGACATAAAACAATGTAGAAGCACCTCATGAGCTTTGCAGAATACAGATATCATATGGATCTATTACTTTGAAGGGAACATTTCAGAACTTTTAAGAAAAGTAAAACTAGTTCTTTTTCCAATAAAGAATATATATATTATACAGTATATCACATTCCAAATTTTTCTAAGGTTTAATTAAACAAAAAACTTAAAGTAAAAAATTGTGGCGCTTTTTATAGACAACTTAGCCTGGGTCATAAAGCAACATATGCAAGGAATGTTCTTTGGTAATACTCTAAATATACATAGTGAAAAAAGTAGAATATTTATTTTAATTTTAATTCTGAAATAATGATATATTCAGAGAGAATTTTAGAAAGCGTTCAGAGAGATCTTGTGTATCCTTTTTTCTGTTTACTCTCATTAGCTGAAACTCTTATATAGTACATTATTTAAGTCAGAATTTCTGAAATGATATAATGTGTGGACATAGCTCCGTGGCTTTGTGGTAGTGGTAATATTTTTGGAAGTTAGATGTTTTGTTTTTTTTTTTTTCACTTGGAATAAGTATCAGATTAGATGAGATTCTTAGTACATAAGAAAATAACATCTTTTTTTTTTTTTTTGCAAATCACTTGCGTGCCTGAATCTGTAGCCTGTATCATCTACTATCAACGTCTACTTTCAAGAATGTGAAAGGCCTTTTAATTCAAGCTTCACATAAGAACCTCCACTTTAAGGCCCTCATACCTAACACCATTTGTTAGACCACAGTGGCCTCTCAGAGGTTTAGTAAGTTTCAAGTCACTCAAAAGATAACAATGGTTTAGAGTGTATAACCCATCTGGTAGAAATTGAGCTTTCCCTTCTGGGAAAAAAAGTGATAAAAGACATGCTCAATCTGACTACTGGAACACAGTTGTACATGACAGAAGAATTTAAACTTGTTTGTAAGATTATTCTTGTAAATATGTACATTTTTATAGTTAGAAATATTCTTAGCAGAAAACACAATGTCTCAAAATATTAATCAATAGAAGCCTAAAAATAACGTTAGGATTAATTGCATATTACTTCGCTCTCATGAAAGATAACATGCATCCTTGAGGGACATCTCATAGTCATTAAGGATGTTGAGGAGCTTGGACTGAGTTACTTATCACTTATAGGAAGCCACAAGCGTATTGGGCACTGAAGAGAAAAAATATAGACCTCAAGTTAAAGAATTTGTTTTGAGCACAAATCAGTAGGGAAAACTTTAAAGGTCCGTGGTGATATTTTGCAAGGGCAGCAGCATTTTATAACATAAAAGGCTTCAAAATACCAGGAAACACTGAAATAAGAGAGGGAGCTTTTAAAAACAATTGATACGGTGACATTTAAACGCAAAGATTTAGAAGTAGAAAATAATATATCACTCTTTTAAAAAAAGGTCAAAACTGAGATTTCTAGGTGTGTCAATTTAGATAAATATATTCCATAAAGAATGATAAGTGTCGCTGAAGTGCAGAACTCTATGTATCCATACATAGACACATGTTTTATGTATGTAGTGAATGTGAATATATATAGTATATATATAATATAATATATATGTATGTTAGAAGGGGAGACATATATAGATGTTTCTACATTTATATGTAAGATTATACATTAATTGATAAGTCAACAGGAAAGATAAGTCAAATCTCTAATATAGATTCTGGACATCTAAACAAGTTTCAAGGTCCATTTTCAAAAATGCGTTTATACAACTAGAAAGGATAGCTGGTTTCATTAGTATCAATGATGAAACTTTCTTCATATATATACTGCACCCTAAGGTGATAGGATTGATGGGCAAAATGTTCTCCAAAACGCTTTTGTTCAGAGACTTTGGAAAAGTGGCATTGCCACAAAGAATCTATTCACTAGTGGATTAGAACATTGATGAGTTCTTAGAAAACTGTGATGCTCTGAGATGGTCAGAAGAGATGGGTGCTGATCCCCGGTTTGCCCCACCCTTGTCTCTCTGCTTCCAGGTTACTGTGACTTGGGCAGTTTTCCTAGCCCAAAGCCTCTCACCATGCCATTTCTTCTCTGTCTAAACCAGTGACCGGGAACTGAGCCCACTAAAAGCATGAGATGAAATAAATTTCTCTTGCCTAACTTGCAAATGATACGTTAGGTCAGTGGCAGAAAAGTCACTAACACATTCATTGGTACATACAAAGACACATAAAATTATGTTTATTACATTCAAGAAACTGCATCTATGCCCTTTATCATTACTGACTTGGTTATTTTCCTAAAAGTTTCATCTGGCTCTTTTTATACTCCAAATTTTGTATCATATAACTTTTTCACTTTCTAATTATGTTTCAGCACATTTTATACTTAAATGTTCAGACAGCTGTGCTTATCCTGCATCAGATTCCAGATTCCTACTTTTCTTGTTGTTCTCAAATTTCTAATATCACATTTCCAGGCTAACTTCTTCCTATCTGCCAGTTATTAACTCTGTCATCTCATGCTACTTCTGCCTTTAAAAAATACATTCATTATGGTGAAAAATTTATTAATTAGACATTAAAATTTACGTGAGGTATTCTAATCACTTACAGATTAAAATACTTCCATTCTTGGTCAACTTTTCAGTCACAGTTAAGTTTGTTTTCAGTGTTGTTGCATTATGATTTGGTCTTTTATTTCAAATGGCTCAAGCACATAATTTCATGTGCAGGAGAAAGTGCTCATGATTTTTTTGTAAGCCCTGTGTGTGAACTGTCATATTATTGAGCCAAATTTTCTGTAATTTAAATCCATTCCAATTTATGCAACTTATCTGTATGTGCATTCTTGAAGGTTCATAGCAATTGCTATTAAATTTCCAGCATGTTTCAGTTATTCAGTCTTACCCTCAAACGTATATATTTTTTTCTTGAGAAAGAATGTTTACGTTTACTAAACAAATTGCTTATTTTTTTAATTTTATTACTTATGATAAGAAATAACAATGAGACAATTTCAAATCATATTAGTAGATAGCTCCATGGCACAAGTCCTGCCTGGTAAGTGCAAGGTCATGAGTTCAAACCTCAGTCCTACCAAATATAAAAATAAAAAAATAATTAATACCATGCATATTGTTGTATTCATAGTAGTTGTTCAGATTACAATATGCAGACATGATAACTTTTCTAAACACTGTTGTTACAAATATTTATTTTCTCTGAACTAAGAGAAAGTAGCTGTATGTATAGTTCAACATTCAATGATAGCGGGTTATCAGCAGAATTGGCAATGTTGGAAGATGTTGAATTGAGCTTTTTATAGCTCATCATACTAATATGGATTTACTTTTATTTAAGAATTTATTTTATTTTATTTTTTTCTTGTTTCAGAACTTTTGTTTGTTTATTTATTTTTATGGCTGTCTCAGCCTGCCCTGAGGGCAGGGCTGGCGCATCATATGGTGCCAGGGATCGAACTGCGGTCCCTGCAGCTGCCCAAGCCTTCTCAAGCACGCATTTCAGACCACTGAGCCATCCTGCCGGGCCCCTGAACTTACTTTTTATGCTTCGTGGTTAAACTTTTCTGCTGGATGGCTAACTTAAAGCAAGACCTATATAACAAAACATGGAACTTTTATATCTGACAAGGTCAATCAAATCCCCTGAGGCTTTACCTTGACGCCATGTACAGCGTTTTGTAGAGCTTTTGTCAGCATCAACTGTCTGCATGAGTCGCGTCCATTACTTGACCAGTTTGCCCTCTGTGAAAGCCTGAGAGGATTTTCCCCCTAGGTGATCCTCCTTTGGAACACTATATACATCATCAATCCCTTGGAGACACCATTGACTTATAGGACGTTACAGCACAAGTTCTCTTATGTCCTGAGTTCTCACTGACATTAAAGAGCTAGGGTCAAAATATTGGCTATCCTTGTGGCCCTTCTACAGTTTTTTCGGTCTGCAAACTAAAGTTGTTAACCCTCTAGAAGAGAAGCTTAGTGATATTAATACTCTATAGCATAGGTACTTGAGCTTAAAATGACTGTTTTTCTGAATAATAAATGCCTTAGATTTAACATGGAAGCAATATTTTCCATCAATCATTGATATGCTAATAAAACTCTACAGAATGTGATTTTAAAAAATGGTATACATTTTAAAACAAAAATTTAAAAACCTAAGCATTTTCAAAATTGTAGCAGTTCAATCCCATGGCATTTTCCCTTGTCTCTTATTATCTATTATTACCCATTTTTGTTTTATTTAAAATAAACATTTACTTGAGAGAGAGTACAGCAATACTTGAAATGACATTAGAATCAGCACATATCTAAAAGGTCAGAATGATAGGCATCCCAAGTGTCTTAGTTACTTTGCTCTCATTGCTGGGACAGATATCCAACACTCAAAATGAGGGAAGGAAAGGTTTCTTTAGCTCACAGTTACTGGAGGTTTTAGTCCATGTTTGGCTGGCTCCAAGACAGAGTGGCACATGGCAGAGGGCAACCTTTCATGGTGGCAGCTAAGAACAAGAGCAAGGGAGAGTAGCAGCAGCTCAGGCAGCTAACTCCTCTTCTTTCCTTACACATTCCAGAGGCTGCTCCATGACTCCGTAAGGCTTTCAGGGGACACCTATAAACCAACCATAAAACCAAGCATCGTCTTTTTACTACACATTTCTGTCTTCAGTGTCAAACACCTGTAGAAGATTCTTAGGACCATTGTCTAATTCATCCTGTGTCTATAAGGACATAGCTTTACACCTGCCATATTTCCTAATATTTCAGGTTGCTCTCTTCGTTGTTTAATCCTTAAGTTCTTAATTTCCATTTAGGTGTGTTATACCTTTCCATTTTTATTTCTTCCTTTAAGTTCTTATATTAGGGAGACTATACACTATTTATACATGTAGGTCTCATTTATCTCACTTATGAATATATTTTCAAGATACGTCCACTTATATATGAAGTCTTCAAGTTTATCGTTCTTTATAGCTGAGTAATATTTAATTGCATAAAAATATTACCTTTTACATCCATTCTTCAGGTGATGGGTATTTTGGTTGTTTCCAAGATTTCGCTATCACAAATTGTGCTGCTATAAAGATAGGACAATAAACATCAATATGATATGATGTTTTCTTTTTTTTTTTTTTTTTTTTTTGGCTTTTTGAGACAGGGTCTCACTGTGCAGTTCAGGCTGGCTTTGAGCTCACTTTTGTAGCCCAGGCTGGTCTCGAACCCACAGCGATCCTCCTGCCTCAGCCTCCCAAGTGCTCGGATTACAGGCGTGAGCCACCACACCCGGCAGGATGTTTTCAATACTTTTGGGAAAATTCTCAGTAGGGCGATAGCTGGATTGAATGGGATTTCCAGTCCTAGTTTTTGAAGGAATCTACAACTGGTTTCCATAATGGTTGTACTAGTCTGCCTTCTCACCAACAGTGGAGAAGTGTTCCTTTTTCCCTACAGCCTCTCCAACATTTGTCGTTGGTTGATATTTTTATGATAGCCACTCTTTCTGGGGTGAGATGGTATCTTAGTGTTGTTTTAACTTACCTTTCATGAATGGCTAGCGATGTGGAGCATTTCTTCATGTATTTTTAAGATTCTGGAATTTCTTCCTCTGAGAAGTGCATGTTCATCTTGAATGCTGAATTTCTGATTGGGTTGTTGAGTTTTGGGACCCTAAAGTTTTTAGTTCTTTATAAATTCTAGATAGAAGAACTTTGTCTGAATACTTATTAGGTAAGATTTTTTCAAAATTTCTAGATTTTTTTTTCACTCTGTTGGCAGTTTCTTTTAATGTGCAAAAAACTTCTCAGAAAGATGAGGTCCTAGCTGTTGATTCTTTCAAGTGTTACACACGCCTTTCAATTTTGTCCATGAACTTTTTGTCTACCCTGATGTGTTCAAGATTTCCTCCTAGTTTCTCTTCCAGTAGATTTAATGTTTCTTTTTAAATATTTAGATTTTTAATCCACTTTGACTTTATTTTCGTGTATGGTGATAGACCTGGGTCAAGTTTATTTTTTGGCATGTAGAGAGCCAGTTTTTCCCGCACTATTTGTTGAAGAGGCTGTCTTTCTTCCCATAAACATGTAGGCCCCTTTCTCAAAGATAGCACAGCTGAGTGTGTTTGTATTGCCTTCTGCATCTTCTAATCTTTCCCTTGATCCCGAGGTCTGTATTTTTGCAATACTATGCTGACTTTATCACTGTAACATGGTGGTATAATTTTAAGTGAAAAATTGTAATGCCTCCTGCCTTATCTTTGTTGCCCCAGATTGTCTTTGCTATTCTAGGTCTTTTTGGTACCAAATAAATTTTAAGAATGATTTCTCCAGGTCTGTTAGCATTTTGACAGGGATTGCATTAAAACTGTATCACAGCTTTGGGAATATGGCCATCTTCAAAATGTTGGTTCTTCCTATCCAGGAGTAGGGAATATTCTTTCATTTTCAGAAATCCTCTAAGATCTCTTTTTTATGGAATACTGAGGTTTTCATTGAATAGATCTTTTACTTCCTTAGTTAGTTTAATTCCTAATTATTTATTTTATTTGATGCTATTGTAAAAGGTGTTGTTTCTCTAATATCTCTCTCAGTGTTTGTTATTTGTGTAAAGGAATATTATTAACTTTTGTGTGTTGACTTTGTATCCTGCTATGCTACTGAATTTATGTATTAATTCTAGTAGCTTTTTAGTGAAGTTTTTTTTTTTTGGATCTCCCAAGTAGACTATCATGTCATCTACACGTAATGATAATTCAACTTCTTTAACTATTCTTATTCTTTTTATTTCTTTTCCCTTGTCTAATGGCTCTAGCTAATGATTTCAGAACTATATTGAATAGGAGTGCTCATGTAGGACATCCTTATCTTATATCTGAGAATAAAAACTTCTGTTTTTTCCCAATTTAGAATTATGTTAGATTTTGGATTATCACAGATGGCTTTAAGCAAATTGAAGTAGATGCCATGGATTTCAATTTTCTGTGGTAATTTGAACATGAATGAGTGTTGGCCTTTGTCAAAAGCCTTTTCTGTATCAATTGAGAACATCATGTGGAATTTTGACTTAGCTCTATTGATATAGTGTATTACATTTACAGATTTGCCCATGTTGAGCCATCCGTGCCTTCCTGGAATGAATCCTACTTGGTCATAATATATAATCTTCTTAATGATTTCTTCTATTCTCTTTGATAGGATTTTATTGAAGATTTTTGCATCCATATTCTTGAGAGAGATTGGCCTGTAGTTCTCTTTTTTGTTGCATCTTTCTCTGGTTTTGGTATCTGTATAATACTTGTCTTCAGGAATGATTTTGGGAGTATTGTTTCCATTTAAATTTCATTGAAGTGTTCGTGGAATATTGGCATTACAGCTTCTCTACATTTCTTGTTGAACTCAGGTATAAATTCATCAGATCCGGGACTTTTCTTTGTCGGTAGATTTTTTTTTACATTTTGCATTTCATTGGCTGTTACTGTGTTATTGAGAGTTCTTATATCTGCTAGATTCAGTTGTGGTAAATTGTAACTTTCTAGGATTCTGCCCCTTTCATCTGTGTGTTCAATTCTGTGAGAGTAAAGATTCTAAAAGTAGCAATTAATGATCTTCTGAATCTCCACTGAGTTTGTGGTAATTTCACCCTTTTCATTCCTTACTGCTTGAAATTGAATTTTTGTTTCCTCTTTTTGATGAGGTTAGCTAGTGGCTTATCAGTTTTATTTAATCTTTCAAAGAACTAGCTTTTTGATTCATTAATTCTTTGCATTGTTTTCTTTGTTTCCATTGAATTTGTTTCTATTCTAACGTTATAATTTCCTCCCATCTTTGGGCTTTGAGTTTGGTTTCCTCTTCCTTTTCTAGATGATTTAGGTGCAGCATTAGAGTATTTATTTGTCCCCATTCTGTTTTCTTAATATGTGAGTTCAGAGACATAAATTTCCCTCTAAGAACTGCTTTCATCGGATCTCATAAATTGTGGTAGGTTGTGTTTCAATTTTCATTAAATTGTACGTATTGTTTAATTTCTTTTGTAACTCACTGGTTGCTGAGAAGGGTTTTGTTTAATTTCCACGTATTTCTGGAGTACTTGTAGTTTCTCTTGTCATTTATTTCCAGTTTCACTTATTTTATCAGATAATATCAATGGGATAATTTCTGTTATCATCTTGCATATACTTAAGCATGACCTATGGACTAGTATGTGGTCTATTTTAGAAAATGTCCCATGTGTAGCTCAAAAAAAGTGAGTATTCACAAATGATTGGGTGGAACAGTTTGTATCTGTCCACAAAGTCTATTTTTTCCAAGTTCTGGTTCAGATCTGCTAATTCTTTGCTAATTTTTTTGCCTGCTTGACCTATCTTTTTGGGATAAAAGAGTGTTGAGTTCTCCCTTCAAGATTGTGATATTGGATAGTAGATTTTTCATGTCCATTAATATTTCTCATGTATAACTGCTGCTCCTGTGTTGGGTGCATACACATTTATTAGTGTAACCTCTTCTTCTTGAATTTCTTTCCCTTAACTGGTAAATAATGGCCTTCTTCTTCTTCTTCTTCTTCTTCTTCTTCTTCTTCTTCTTCTTCTTCTTCTTCTTCTTCTTCTTCTTCTTCTTCTTCTTCTTCTTCTTCTTCTTCTTCTTCACCTTCTCTTATGTCTGATCAACGTTCTTTGAAATCAGACTATCTGAAAACATGATTGTTATCCTTGCTTTTTTCTCAGGTGCTCTAGCATATAGTATTGTTTTCCATCCTTTGTCGTTCATCCTGTGAATTTATTTATGAGTTAAGTGTTTTTCTGTATTTGAGACCAGGGTATGATCTCAGGTCCTTGCATTTACTAGGGTGGCACTTGTGCCATGGAGCTACCGCCTCAGCCCCTAAATGGGTTTCTTTTGTACAGCATGCTGTTGGATTTTGCTTCTGAATCCCCTATGCCATTCTATTTCTTTTAATAGGAGAATTAAGTCCATTTACATTTATCATTATAATTCAAATACATTCATTTATGATTGGCAGGATTTTTACCTAATAGTGTTTACACCTTTTTCTCCTGTGTTTATTTGGCTGCCTTATTTGGTCGGTTCCTTCTGTTGCCATTTGTGGGGTTCTGGTCATTTGGTTCCTCTCTAATATATATTTTTTCCTGCCTCCTAGTTTTTTTTTTTTTTTAAGAGATCCTTTCTCATCTTTTCACTAGTTGCAATTGTGTCTTCAAAATGTGCAACTCTATCTTCACTTTTCATCATATGGTGCTGCCAGCTTGTGACTGAGATTTTATTTTCCTGTATATCTCTTTGAAACTGTTTCATGTGATCTATTTTTTCCTCTATTGCTCATTCAAGAATTTCACCATTTTTCTATTCTCCTCTAGTTTTTTATCAATACCTTCTTTAGACGTATTTATTAATTTTTTCATTATAGTTAACCTTTCTTTTTCTACTTCAGAGATTACTTCTGATCTCATTTCCTCTCTACCTTTCTGCAGTTGTTCCTTTAATTCAGACATTATGAGTTCAGAGATTTCCTTTTTCACTTCAGATGTTATTTCTGCTCTGATTTCCTCTCTACTTTGCTGCATTTGTTTCTTTACTTCAGATGCTACTAATTTAGGGATTTCAGCTGTGCGATTACCATTTTCTGCTCTGCTAGTGTCTCCTGTATTTGTTCTGGTTGGGCTCCAGTTCTGAGATTGCATCTTGCTCCTTCTCTTTGTCATTTTGTGTAGTTCTTGGAGCTGCAGAAAGCCAGGAAATTGATCAAATGTGTATAGGTGGGACGGGTCCTCAGTTCTTAAGCAAACAAGTTACCTCACTGTTGAGGAAAACATCCTGTCTGGTTCAGGCCAGCTATTAGTCGCCAAGCAACCTTGTGTCATGTGATACAAACTATGCAAAATTATAAATAAAGGATCATTTTTATGTGAATGGAGTTAGTAATGCCCATCAGGCAGACTAGTGATGACCTAGTCCAGCTTTTTCATCTTCTTGTCTTTCTTTCTCATTCCTATCACTGTGTCTCCGCAGGTAGAACCAAACACAGTAAGACCAATAGATCCCTTCAGTAAAGTTTTTCCTCACTGAATTGTTTCCTAAGTAGTGAGCCAAATTACATAGAAAAAATTGGGAAAGTTCACTGGCCGTAGCTGGAAGGATTTGAGGTATTCCAACCAGCACTTTATTTTATATCAGGGTTCTTATTCTACTTCTATCAAGTGTTATTATTTTGTGTGTAATTCTACTCCACACACTTTTGAAGTTGCACAAAACTAACAATGCTCAATATGATGTCTATTGCTTTCTTCTACAATTTTGAAAGAAATGTTGACTTTAATAATGTGACATATGTATCTCGTAGTTTAGTAATGCACGTAGGTGTATTCCTATGTTCTTGTATGTGGAATATTGGAGTTAGTGGTTACTGTTGGTTGGAGTGCAGATTAGGGCAACCAGTAGTAAAATTTGAAGGATTCTTTAAACAACTAGGATTACAAGTCTCATTGGACCCAGCTTTTTCACTTCTGGGTATTTTCACAGAAGAATTAAAAACATCATACCACAGCAATATGCGTATGCCCATATTTATAGCTATGCAATTTGCAATAGTAATTTAGTTATTTCCAAGAATGATTGGAAATAATCTAAATGCCCATCAATCAAAGAGCAGATAAAAAAGAAGTGGCATCTTAATAAAATGAGGTATTAACTCGGCCATAATGGAAGATAATTCTAATGTTTTTATAGATAAATCGATGCAATTTGAGACTATACTCCTAAGTGAAATAAATCAGACTCACATGTGTAAACATCATTCTGTCTTCCTGGTGTGACAAATTGAAGGAGGAAATAAGGTCTAAATTTTACATTAGATAATATGAAATGGGAAGAATTTTTTTTAAAGGAGGAAATGGAAACCGGAAAGGGAAGAGGAAAGAAGGGGAAAGGGGAGGAAATACAAGTTAACCACAGTATTAGGGTCTATTAACCATTGAAAAGGAAGGCTCATGCTAATATGAATTAGAGAGTGTTTTAGGCCCATATTTTGTCCTCCCAGTGCATGCTTTGAAGATGACAACATACAATGTGTTAGCTATTCTCCTTCTATTATTTGTAATGAATTTCTGGTTCACTCTTCTTAGAGTAAAAAATAATAATAATCTCAGCCAAAAACTGTCATACTAACAGATGATCTTAGCAAAGTAAATCGACACACAAAAATGAATTGCAGTTCTCAAGGCCAGGGAGATGGTGCAGCAGTCTAAAGCACTTGCTAAGGTAACTACAAGTACCATGGTTCGATCCCTCGCACAACATGCTGCACGAGCCCCACCCCCAGAGCAGGCTGAACCAGAAATAATGGAAAGAAAGACAGAAAGAAAGAAAGAAAGAAAGAAAGAAAGAAAGAAAGAAAGAAAGAAAGAAGCATCTAAATACAGAAAACAAAAATAAGGAATGAAATAAAATAAATGTGGTTAATAAATGTCTGCTGAAGCAAAGTGAACAGTGAGAATACATGAGTAACTTTAAAAATATTCTACCAGGGGGCCAGGGAGATAGTTCAGTGGAATAAGTGTTTGCCTGGCAAGTACAAGGTCCTGAGTTCAATTCCTGGTACTGAAAACAAAAAAAGAAAGAAAAATATTTTATCCATGTTCTCTTCTCCATGCTTTCCTTAGAATGAGGGAAAAAAATTTAAGATAAGTTCAGGACCTTAGGTAAATCAAAGGTGAATATATTATAATTTGTATGAATGGAATATGATATATAATTATAAAACTGTTATTATCCACCAGTGATTTATCCATATTTGTTTTCTCAAGGAGGAAAAACTAGTGACTTTCAAAGAGAATAATCGTATATTTAAAGAAAACTAAAGTAGAATTTATAAGGAAAACTCATTCATCATTACTTTTGCCTCTGTAGCTAGACAAAATAGCAGAATCTTCAATTATCTGCTGCCTTTCCTTTCCTTTTAGTCACTGTTATCATGAAATTTTTCCTATCTTTACCATAAAGACCAAATGTGTGTGTACATACAGGTAGTACTTCTTATTTTTGTTATAAATTCTCACTTTTATAAATTCTATGTATCAGAAGTTCACAATTATAACATGTAATGATATTATCTAGCTCAAGTAATATTTCATAAATAAGTTGCCATATAGCATATTGTAAATACACAGCTTTCCCACAACTGCCACAATTGATAATTGCTACCTAGAATGCAACTTACATAAATTTCTCTAGCATATTTTTTTTTCCAGTGGTAAAGAACAAACATTGTGATAAATGTCGTAACCAATGAGATCTTATTTTAGATATATAAATTATAGCAGAATTGCAAAACTATTAAGATAATTTTTCAAAGAGGAGAGACTGTCTAAAGTATTGGAGTCCAAAATGAATGTGATGCTTCATGTGAAAATCAAGAGAAACGTGCTGGAAAATGTTAGAAGCATCCTTAATGATACCCATTTCTATACATGTTGGGATTCACTCTTAATCCCCTATCCATTCTCTTGTATAATAAAGCAAAATAAAATGCATCAGCCTCTTTCCCACCATCCCTTAAAACCTACACATTAACATTAATATTTCCTCATTCAAATTAATCAGTTTTTCTAGGGATGTGGTGTTCTAACAGCATAATTTATTCAAAACTACATAGCTGTTTTCAAGGTGAGAAATTGTCCTAGATGAAATTACAAAAGAGCACTGACTTCCTTCCAGGTTACTTGAATAGGATTGAGAGGTTATACTTCTGATTGAACTCCTCTCTACTTAATAAAGGGAAGGAGAAATGTTAAGACCTGGGGTGAGGTGTGAGTTTATAGCCACCATCTCTCTTGGCTTACTCTACCTCCCCAAAAAACTCAATAAGCCCTACCTTTTGGATATAAAGGTGTTTTGTAATATGAAGCAGGTTGCAAACATTGGATTCCTATCTTCCCACAGAACACAAGGGAGCTATTCACTCTGATGCTCACATTTCAAAGGAATGACCCTAGTTCTTTGAAAAAGACACTGGTTATAAATTGCAGAATAACTCTATATAGTCCAATAGTCCATCACAGTAGTGGGTTATCAGCAGAACTGACAAGGTCAGAAGTTGCTGACTTGAGCCTTTTACAGCACAGCATATTAATATGGCTTTCCTATTTATACCTCGTGGTTAGACTTTTCTGCTGGATGGTTAAGACCAGGATAAAGCAAGACCTACATAACAAAAAAATGTAACTTTTGTATCTCACAAGGTCAGTGAAATCCCCTCAAGATGTACCCTGAAATGTTGTACAACAGTCTATACATCTTTTGTCAGTGTCAGCCATCTGAGTGAGTTGCAGCCAATGTTTGATCAATTTGCTCTCTGTGAAAGCCTGAGAGAATGTTTTCTCTCTAAATGACACCCCTTAGGCACACTATATATCATTGATCCCTTTCCTCTGTGGTCCCATAATCTCCCTGAACAGAAAATTTGAGACACCACTGAATCACAGGATATTATACTACAGGTTCTTTTATGGGGACTATTGGGCTATATTGAATTATTTTGCTGAATTCACACACCTACAGTATTTGGATGGCGATGGAACTGCCATCTCTGACAAAACAAACAAAAAATGGGGATATAAATGAAGGACCATTTTGTAATAAATAAATATAATAATTATAAAATTATTAATAAATTATTATAAATAATAAATAATAAATAATAATTTATAAATAATTAATAATAATAAATTATTAATAAATAAATATATATGTGTGTGTGTGGTGTGTGTTTGTGTGTATATAGATGTGTGTATATATATATATATATATATATATATATATATATATATAAAACACAAAATAGGACAGATATATAGTTACTTTCTCTTAGTTCAGTGAGAAGAAATACTTGTACAAACTGTTTAGACAAGGTCTCATGTCTGCATCTTGTACTCTGAATAACTACTATGAAGACAATATGCAATGTATTAATTTAACTATCCTACCAACCTATTTTGAAACTGTCTCATTGCTATTTCTTTCTCATTAAAATTAATAAAAAATTTTAAAAAGCATTTATATCTCAAAGGATTAGAGCACTCATTTATAAGTACAAGGTTTCTAAGCCAAGACTAAGAAAACAGAGTTCAGATACCTGGAGGCCTCTAAAATTGAAAGAAACAATAAAACATTTCGATCACTATCTTTTGGCTTATAATTAAAGTTAAGTCTCCACTGCTAGCAATTAGAGCTGTTCAGATGACTCTCAGTACAGAGTTATGCTACACATAAATTAGTACTGGATCTCTAGATTTTAATCTTGTCTTACACAAAATGAACACGTGGGACAAACCTACCTTTTGAGAGTCCATTCCAGATCTAATGTTCTACAGTGTTGTTTGGTAAAGGTAGCAAAGGCATAAGTAGTTCTGTTTAGCAAAAACCTAGCTGAACAAAGTGTTAAAACAAAAACTGCAAGCCGGGCGTAGTGG
>PVJA010002399.1:76787-107774 GCA_004027025.1 Myocastor coypus | reverse complement strand
AAAAAAAAAAAAAAAAAAAAAAAAAAAAAAAAATTAGATAAAAAGTAAGACTGATAATCTATTCTCTACAAAGTTAACACAATAGAGTTAAAAGATTTCCTTGGCTATTTGAACAAGTACTTGATTGAGGGCATAGTTCAATGAGAGTGAGCATGCACCAGGCAGTGTTTGATACCTAGCAACACACACACACACGTGCAGAGATGAAAATTGATAGCTAGCCAACTGATTTTTTAAATACTAAAAGTGCATTTAGCATGCCAGTACAGTATAATCTCTATAGCTGAGAGAGGATCTTGGAAATCCTGAAATCCTCCCTGGCTTTGGATGGAAATTATGTCAGCAAGGCCCACTGTGTTTCAGAAACCTGCTGTCACTGACTCTTCCCTGCAGCTTTTAAGGTCGCACTCTGAAGGAGGAGATTCCCCCTCACTCCCTGAGCCTCTTCCTTAGCAGCTGCAGTCTCTGAGGATGGTACCAGAATGGCCTGCTTCCCTCATCAGCCTTCCTTTTCTAGTCTAGGCCCAGAGAATGAAGGACAATTAGAACCTCAGGATCCTGTGATTTGGCAAAAGAATGCATCTTATTAGAAAGCAGTAGCAGCTTCAGAAGGAGAAAGGAGGAGGGGGCATGACAAGGCCCACTTGGGCAGCCACAGTCCTCCCTGTAGATTGCTGGGCTGGGATTTTCTGGATTGCAGGGTATCCACCTCGACCAAATGGAGCATGAGGTCACACGAAGAACATGGGGGAGACTAAATGAGGATAGGGCACTGGCACTCGGGGGTGCCTTAGCAGCGCTAAGATCCCTTCTAGGAGACCCCTGACCACCAAGCGATAAGGAGGAAAAGACATGGTCTGGTTTTA
Source organism: Myocastor coypus (assembly GCA_004027025.1). Classification (NCBI taxonomy): domain Eukaryota; kingdom Metazoa; phylum Chordata; class Mammalia; order Rodentia; family Myocastoridae; genus Myocastor; species Myocastor coypus. The sequence goes on along the minus strand of PVJA010002399.1, from coordinate 106,908 downwards.
ACAGAAATGAACAGTAACAATGAGTCACAAGTGTCTAAATGCTAAATAGTTGATGTTTTTACAACTGTGCAGCAAGAACACCCTTACATTTTTTGGAAACATAGCTCAAATCTTCTCTGAAGTATTTTTTAGGTAAAGTTAAGTGCAATATTTTACACATCACCTCTATCTGGTAGTCCATGAAGTCATTTCTAAACTGCCACCTAATAATTTTCTGTTATTTAGAACAAAACATTATTTACTGATAAGGAAGCAAAAGGTGAAACTACTTTAAACAAATTTCATTTCTCTTTTATCTTGAAAATATGATGAAAAAGAATACACAAAAGTTCAGGTACAATAGTGAAATACATCTCAGGAACATACTATTGGATGAATATGTTAGATATAACCTTACTGAAAAGCAAAAAGTTTTATGTTAATTTACTACAGATATCAGTCACTTAATATACCATAAATATGCTTTTAAAAAAAGAAGCCTAACAATGATAATATATAGGAGATTGGAGTTTTAAAACATTAAGATATAAGGCATTGAAATATTAACTCACTATTATTCACATAGGTGGCTAAAATTAAAGTTATTAAAGTTAATATATATATATATATATGTATATATATACACATATACACACACATGTAGAATATAATTTGGTCAGTAGAAAGCCATGCGCTAGAGGCGAGTGCGCCATCTTTCCATTTCCCCTACTCACATCAACTCGTGAGCTTGATTTCGTCTTGCGCTTCCTGCCCTTGGTCTTCTTCTCTTCATCTGTTGTGGTTTTTCCCTGATCTGACAGCTCAGCTGATTTCCTTTCTGGTTCCTGAGAAATGGGAGATGTGGGCTCTTCCTCTTCCTCCTCAGGAGGCAGGGGCAGTGGCTCAAGGTAGTAGCTTCGGGGCTTGGGCATGGGGTGTGTGTGGTACAAAAGTAGGTGATGCTGTTCCTCGTATTTAATCACTTTGCGGTCCATTCGGACAGTCCCGAACCAGGCCCATGACAGAGGAGCTGGGTTCTTCTGACCCTCAAACAAGTCCCAAGGGGACACCTTCTGCTTTGTGGAGACCTGGAGACCCTGTGGCAAAATAATGTTCTATGACAACACACTCAGATCTCTCCCTCATTCATAGGCCGGGTTTGCTTAGACATAGATGCACTGAGTACATAGGTTAGGGCTAATGCTCTAAGACCCTGGAGGGAAGCATCTAGCATTCAGACACTGAGGTCACTTCCATAGTTTTTATATGACATGACGCTCTGCTCAGGAAAAATAAAGCAGTCCAGTATATTTCACTGTGAAGGGGCATTTGCATGTAGTCTGTTTTAGAAAAAAAAAAGTCTCTAAAATATACTACAAAAAGTTGACTTTACTATACTTGTAAACAGCTACAAATCTTCAGAATCTATTTATTATTTTTAAGCTAATACAAAATGTAAGTCAAGATACAGTATCTAACTGGGTTCATGTTAACTTCAATCAAAAAATCCACGGACTTGATTTGATACTGAAATGTTTTATGTACTTAGTAAGCTGTTATTTGAATATAGTAATATTATTATAGAATTAAATTACAGCAATAGGTACAACTGAAGTGTTTTAGTTTGTCTTTAATGACGCTGGAAGAAGCGTGTCAACCTGTTTCTGAAAATACAACTTTCTTATTTTTGATCTTAGTTGGTGATTGTCCCTTGAAAATTTCCTTCCTATGTTATATGTATCATGTTTGTTCCCAAATGGTCCCCCAGATAACTACTCAGTGAATCCATTACATGTGGCCACTCTTTTTGTGGTAGGTCTCTAAAACCAATCAATTACCATGCACATATTAACCTTTTCCAAACTTCTGGGTTAAAGTGAGACTACTTTCCCGGGTATAAAGAGTACACATCCAAAGGGATATGATGTCTCATGTTAGCGCACACAACCGATCATGAATACTGCTTTTCTCTTTCTATAGATGTACTGGTATTGGGTATTCAGCCACTCTGAATGACAATAGCATTGTACTAATTTTTTCTACAAAATACATTCTTTCTTTTTTTTTTTTTGGCGGGACTGGGGTTCAAACTCATGACCTTGCACTTGCCAAGCAGGTACCTGTGCCATGGAGCTATCTCCCCAGCCCCCAAAATACATTCTTTCATGCCTTAAATAAACTCTTCCCTCTCCCTTATCATACTAGCCCTACCTAGTGCTTAAACTTTCAAATAACCCATCTGTCCTCTGTCCTAGGGATCCTGCTGATGGCCTTTCCCTGCCTGAGTCTGGTGGCTCTGCTTCACAGCCCTCATACATCTTCTACATGATGACCCATAAATCTCATCACACTATAATGGTCTATCTGATTCCCTTGGGGCTCAGGGCCTGGGCTTCTATCTTTGTGATGTGCTCCATGTTAACTGTGGTTGCTCAGCGCTCACTGAAGGAGTAACTGACCCATCTATTTCAGAAAACTTTTTAAAATATGTCATATAAAACAAATGTTCACATATTCTTTGGTAAGAATGGGTTGTAACGCTTAAAATAATTACACATAAAACATTTATCAATAAGAATTTTTTCATCTATATACGCTCTGTTTGCAGCTCTGAAGTAAAACTGGAATGTCTCCTGCCTACACACACACTAAGTTTTTACTTGGCTTTCCACTGCTAGACTTAGAAACCTACTTAAATTCATAGAAACATTTCAGGTGAAGTCACTCCAAAGAGCTGCTTTATTTATACTAACGACCACTGTACTTATCATAATAAGAATATATCTTTGAAAAGGTCAGAAAACTGAAAAGTAAAAGTTTTCTTATATATACACTTAGGAAAATTAAAAAATGAGTTACATAAAGTTATGAATGAGAAAATAAAAAACATTTACTCTTGCCTGTTTTTTATCTATAGAGTCAAATCCAGCAATTTTATTTCCCTTTGTGTCAATCAGGGAACCCATAGGCTCACAAGTGATTACATCGCATGTCTGTTTTGGCAAAGGGAGCAACTGTCGAACTTTGTCAATGCTTTCTGAGCGCTTGTCTCCTAGCTCTTTCTGGGAAAAAAAGAAAAAGACAGAGGGAGGGAGACAGGAGAGAGGGAGAAGTGGGACAGAAATTTAGAGATTACAACACAAGCAAAAGTCAACAAGAAGGAAGTTCCCCCTCTGAAGCATATCCTTTTTTTATAGTTTTCATGTTTTTTAACCCTGAGCATGGTCTGTGGAAGAACTCCAAATCAGTGATGAGTCTGTTTCATTTCTTCTATTTAAGCAGAAAATAGACCATACACAAAAACTGTCCTTTTATATAGCAAGCAGCAGAGTGCTGAAATGACAAAAATCTAGAGTAGCATTTGTACGCAGAAGCCAGGAGCTGCAGCACGGAACACTTTCCCGCACCCAGCCAAGGTCAGACCACAAGGTAACCACCAGTTAATTTTATTTCTAAGGTCTGTGAATATATTTTATCCTTTGCGCTATTTTTTTCAGCTTATTTCAAAGACTATGTTGATGGTCATAAAGGGTCAGGTTTACAAATATCAGTAGATGTTTCTTTTCCAACTACATGTGGCAAATGTAAACATGGATTTATCCTAAATCTAATGTTAGTATCTCAGTCATATGCTTGATACCATGTCCAACACAGATATAAAATTAAACGTTTTTGAATATAACTTATTTTTAAAGAAAAATTTATAGGACTGCATGCTTATAATTTTTCAGATATTGGTAAGCTAAGGTAAAACAAACAGTAAATCATAGGACTAAATTAATTTAAATTAATGGATAGCAATTTGAAATAAAACTCTAGATAACAAATTCCAGAAACAACATGACCTCATAATATAAGCTGATCACAAACTTACTTTCAGTTTCTTTACTAAGTTCATGTATGCACGTTTGTTCTCTTCAGATCCACCTGGGGATGCGTTTGATAGGTCAGAGGCTAATGTTCCATTGATTAAGACACTCAGCATGTCAAGCACTGTTGTGAATAATTCACTGGGAAGGGAAAAGAAATGCTTTTAAAGGCAAGCCCAGATACTCTTTGTTTACTGAGCATTTCTAACAAAGGCACAAGCTTTTAAAGGCATATCTACATCACAAGATTTGATAGAATTTGCTCAGTACATCAAAAGTTATAACATGTACATAAAATGAACAAGAAATGCTAAAAACATACTTGTTAGTGTGCATATCAACAGTTCCAGAAGTAATTATCTGAAGGAGTAGCAGGGCCCAGTCTGTGGTCCATTGGGTGCTCCTCTGTACCGTGTCAAACATTCCTCCTACCTAGCACACAAAACATAACAACATTTGTCTTGGTGAGCAGATGGAGTGAGAAGGCAGGCTTGACTATACAGACTAACAACTACCCATGTCCTTGCTCCTTTAGCTAACCATCACTGTCTTTGGATTCTTTAGCATGGTTTGCTCATTCAAAAATTAAATAAAGAAGAGCAATGCTCGGGTGTGGGCAGCAATAAAAATGGTTTCCTTTCTACTCTTTTATGATATTCAGTTTTATGCTATAGTTGTAGTTAAATTGAACCTGAACACTGTCAAAACAGTACAACCTGATTATGTACACCACAGTGTTATCTAATTTCTGTTCCATCTAAGCTCGTGATCACATTAGCTGAAGGGCTGCTGGTTCATCTGTGTGGACACTGGGTTAAAAACAACACATCACCCCTATCATCCCCCAGAAAGCCTTCACTTGGGTGTGTACAATAGGAGACAGCACTTTGAAGGAATGTACAATGGCTATGAAATTTGAAATTTCTGTAAAATGTCTCTGCAAGATGTCTTCCTAATCAATTTGATGGAAAGTCCCAATTCTGAGTTGAAGAATTTTAGTATTTTAAAAATAAGAACAGTAAAAGTTCACACCCATCTCAAAGTCTTCTGAGACCTACTCTTAGCACAAACTAAGGAGAAATCTGCTTGGTGGAGATAGGCTGGAGAAGACAGATCAATGCTTAAAACACCTACTATTGCCTAGAACTCAGCTTCCACAGGAAGGAAAGCAGAAGGCTTGAGCAAGAGAAGAAGGTACAGAAGGCAAACAGTGGCATGCCTCTTTTTGGCTGGCAGACCCCCCTATGGCAGAAGCTGGAAGCTGGAATCATTTTCGCATAATCAGTATGTGCATGCAATTGGAGGGAAAGCACTAGGAAGTTTCTTACCAAATTTAGGCGAAGTTGTAGCGCCTCGTGCATCATCTGTCGTGCCTTCATGTCGTCCTGGTATCGTTCCTCTCTCCAGTTACTTAAAATCTAAATCAGCCGCCCACCCCCCCAAAAGAAAAAAAAAAGACAGAGAAAAAAAAAGAAATAACTTTCACTACTTAAAATTGCATTTTTCTTGTATTTATTTTTTATTAACAACCACAAACAAATTTCCTTTCACAAATTAACAAAGAAAGTTGGTTAAAAATTAACTTTCCTTACTAGTCTCCATGCAGAGATCTATTTCTTTGTTCATCTGCTTTTGCAGAGGGAAAAGAAAATTTTACCAAATTATACGTTCTATTACTAAGTTTGAGGAAATGTTTTAGAAGACATCAAACTAAGCAGTCACAAAATTCTAAAAGCTATGTTGTTTCACTGACCTTATGAAGAACAATACTAGAGCTAGAATTCCATTTTACATTGGTCCCATTTTATATGTCTAGGGATGTACTATGAGCCCTAGAACAGATATTATTAAAAGTTTGCTATCTTTTTTTTTTTTAAAGTTTGCTATCTTAATACATATTTTTCCTTGAATAAAAAGAACATAAATCATTTTGAAAAATGTGGCATCTTAAACATCAATCAACCAAGTTGCACATAAGTTTATAAAGCAGGCTGGCTCATTTCCTCACTGACACACATTAATGCTGCCAAAGGAAGTTTACTAAGGTAAGGCAAACCACAGTGTGCTGTACACTGGAAGCAGATGACACAGGAAACACACACACAACAACCAGAAAAAAATCTAGGAGCTAAGGAGAATCATTTTGCAAGAGTGAAATGAGTCACACGCAGAAGTGGTCTGCACCAGCAGCTGACCTGTAAGGAGAGTGCAGTGCAGGAGGAGAAGAGAGTGCTTCTCCAACCTCATGCGGGCCTCTTCCAAGCTTCAGAGGAGGTGAGAGACGGTGAACCCACACAGCTGTCCCTGAGCTTGTGTAACGCTTGCGGGACAAGCGAATATAAGCTGAGCAAGTAGTGTGAAACAGGACAAGGAGAGAAGGAGCTACAGTGGTCCAGCCATATTTTTAGAATGTCATCATGGCTTCATGAAGAAGGTAACCTCTGAATAGACATGTCAATGAAACAAAAGGATACACAGGCTACTATCCCAGAGGAACCCTCCTTCTCAAAAGAGAAGAAAAGATGTGTGGGTGCTACCAGCAAATCCTGCTTGGCAAATTCCGGGGACAGGAACCAGCCACCGTGGTAAGTGTGGGTGATCAGGGACAGTTAGCAAGCAAGATGGAAGCTAGCAATGTCAATGATCTGAGGCCTTGCTGTCCACACTGGTAGTTTTTATTACAGATGATGAGAAACAAAAAGTTACGTGCCCTTGTCCATTACCACCCAGACACATTCAAGAGAAGACACAAGCCCATAAGTCACAGCACCACAAGGAGGGCTCCAACTGGCTCTGCATTGGGACAAATGTCTTCTAAGGTACATTTATCCACTTGCCTTGATTTAAAGCTTTCTGATTTCTAAATCAGTCATTCAGTTCCTGTGTAGTTCACAGAAGGCCAACTGCCTCTCACAGTAATCAGAAGAATCAGGGCTAGGGAAAAGGTAACTTTCAGATTCTTTGCAAATGAACCAATATACCTTCTGTCTTACATGTGAGTTTGTCATGTTTTCAAATGGAATCAAACTGAGTCTTGGTGGCCAAGAAAACTGACTTCCTGAAATTTGTCAGGTTGCAACCTCCCTACCACAGGGAAGCCCAGCCTGAGGAGCAAGAATAGGGTTCCTCTGTCCCACACTGCCCACAAAACCACAGACTCTAGCAGGGCTTCTTCACTCATGAGTAACAGGTAGGACAGGGGCTTATACTGTGCTTCAAAAGGTATAGGCAATATGTAAATTCGTTTTACAGTCTATACACATGTATTATATGCATGACACTATCAAACTGTTCACCCTGAGGTGACAAGAGTGCCAGGTTGGAGAATGGCATAGACTGCTGTTACCCAGCATCTCATCAACACATGTTCTGCCTTTATTTGTTGAATCTTAACATCTGAAAGAAAAACCAAAGAATACTGTTGAAAAGATGATCGCCTGGCTTAATATTACACTTTAGCCTACCTGGTTGACTTGATTCTGGAGAGATGTCAGGAGGCCTTCCCGTTGCTCATCTTGTCCTTTAAGGCAGGTGAGGACCAGTGAGAGGAAAGGCTGTTGACTCAAAAGAGACATACTGCAAAGGAAATCACAGCAGCAAATATGGTTAGAGAGAAGAGGTTGCTTCCTGTTCCAATAGCCATGTCTTCCCCTTTGGGATATCTGCCTTTTAGCTTACTACTGGATAAAGAATTACCACAGACCACTGGAAAGCAAAATTATACTTGTACTTACGAGATTAAAGCAACTATATGTGTCTATTGAACTTACAGGCTTTATTCCCCTAGAAGGCATTCAAAAACCAGTGCAAGCCCACACAGCATGTGCATATATGTGATGAGGAACAGGAGTGGGTGATAAATTTGTTTTATATCAGTAAGTAGAATCTTAACATATACATCAGAAAGAACATATATTAATCATGCAATAAAGGAAGACACTAAGAAACTTCTCACCTAAAGCTGTTCAAATGTAGGAAATAGGATTCTATGTGGGCAGAGATTACCTTTAAGATTTACCTTGTTTTCAGCACTTTTTCAGATCAAACAGCAGGGTACTGGTAAACCTACAGCTATCAGCAAGCCGCCCTGGGCTGCTGCTAGTGACCTCTAGTGCCCAGTTCCATTATTGCCCATACCTTTTCTGCTAAAGGGACTTCAAGGCATTTGACAAGCAAAACTTCTAACTTAAATTGTTGTTTTAATACAAGAGCTTAGAGAACAATCAACAAAGCAAGTGCTAAAAATAAAAATTGCTTTTTTCTCTTAACTTTTTCAAATTTATTATTTATTTATTTAAATTTTATTTATTTGTTATGTTCACCTCAGCCTGCACTGGGGGTGGGGCTGGTGCAGCATGTGGTGCCAGGGATTGAAATGCAGTCCCTGTGCTTGCCTAAACTTGCCTAATCTGGTGCTTTAGATCACTGAGCTATCTTGCTGGCCCTTCAAATTTATTTTTATTTTTATTTTAGGGAAGGGTCTACAGGGTGTTCAGGGTCTCCCTACTAGATCAGACTTGTAGTGATCCTTGTAGGAGGCCTATTTACAGCCTCTCAAGAGCTGGGGTTACAGGCATGCACCACAACACCCAGTCTTAAAAATAAAAATTTTCTAAGCCAGAATACTTCAATCAGCTCCATCCTCTACAGGACTGACAGGGTAAGTAAGAACTGCTTTCTACTTCTGTGAGACCACCTGTCTGAATGGCAAATCGAGCAACATACACATTATCATCCACTAACACACATAATTTGAAAATAAGATCTAGGTCTTCTGTTTAGCTCATCAGTACCGGCAAAGGCAGTGCAATAACAGAACACAAGCAAAATGTATGCCCTGCTAGGTCTCCACAAAACACACTATGCTTATGAGTGCAGTCTCAGAAGCCAGCCTGCTTGGGCTGAAACACACGTCACCTGCTTTGCTATGCATCCTAGTGTCACTTACATGACCCTGCCCTGCCTCAGCTCCTCTGCTGTAAAGTACTGACAAACAGAGCACATACCGTATGTATGGCTGCTGAAAGAATCCTAATGTTCATGGATACAAGGAATTTGAACAGGAAATAATATCGCATAAGGTGTCAATAAAAAGCAGCTATAAGAGAGTATTATTGATTAGAAAATAAGAAAAATGTTTGGTATGTTTATAAAATGGAATAAATTACTCCTTTTTTCTTTATTCCTGTGATGTGAACTCACAACATGGAATTCTTCCTCAATAATACGATCAGGTTTTGAAAGCAATTGTGGTAAATCATTCCTTAGGCATAAAATAAATTATTAAGAAAGCATTAGGTTTGGCGATTTTAATACCTAGTCAGGAACAAGGGACCTAAAAATGTTGGAAATATTAGTAACTACTTTAGGATCTAGCATGCCAAGATTAAAAATACTTGTTTATTATTAGCACCTACTTCAGAAAATTAGGAAACTAGATATTCAGCAAATTACAGTAGCTAATCCAATCTGATTTGCTGCCATGAAGTGGAGCTCAGAAGTATTTTCAGAAGTTCAGCAGTGATTTAGATGCACAGTCAGAACGGAGAACTGGTGCACTGTGCATCACCAGGAACAGAGCCCTGCTCCACACAGTCCGTCCCTTTCCATTTAAAAATAGATGTCAATGGATGCTAGGTGCAGTGACCATGTATTTGCAGGACACCACAGTACCGTAGGTGTTCTCCACACTGTCACATCAAGAGACACACCTTCCCTTCCAGCCGTACCTTTTCTGTTTCTGTCTGTCTCGCTCCTTTTTTGAGGAGGAGCCTAGGTGTTGTCCTTTCTCGAGCTCTTCCCCAGCGGCTTTCAGCACTCGTCCCTGCACAGAGGTGGGCAGCCTGGCAATGAGGGGGGCCACCAACCACACACCCCTGCGTTCAGAGGAACTAAAATCAAAAGCAGACATTACACCTCAGAAAGTGACCAAAGTCTCTGCTCTCTCAGTTGTGACAGAAACTCCCAAACTCTGATGTATCAGGCATGGACCCTTTTAAAATTGCACTGTTGCAGTGTGCATCTAGTTGTCCACCCAAAGCCTCATGTAGTCATGGGGTGGACTTCTAAAGGTTGTGACTAATTCATGACCCAGTGCTAGGATTATGGGTGTGTCTCTGGGATTATGGGTTAGAGTACAACACAAATCCTGGATTGAGTATTCTGCATTAATATAAATGAGGGAGTAGGGCCTATTAGCTGCCACAGCTATGAATCCTCCCTTTGCTCTTTGCTGTTTTCTGCAGCCATGAATGGTTGCTCCCTGCCATGTGCCACTTGCCTTGGAGCCAGCCAAGTATGGACTGAAACTGCCACTAACTGGAGGCTAAATAAACCTTTCCTTCCTTCATTTTGGGTGTCGGGTATTTTGCTCCAGCAACCAGAGAAAAGTAACCAAGACATGCACTTTCATTTATGTGTCATCTTTCATCTTGCTTGAAAGACCAGATCTTGCTTGTGCACTCTACCCACTTTTAACAGAAGCAATGAAAGGTTCAGTTCTGTGAGGACACTTGAAATGCATCTACTTTCTAGTATTTTTCTATGATTATGGTCTCTGATTAGTGGGATTCAGTCACTGTTTTGTTCAACAAACAATATACTTTTCTGTCCTGTTTAAAACATACAATGTTAGGATTAAGTGTAATAATAACTAATGATTTTAAGTTTTAAAGCACACTAGTTAATATTGTTTTTACAAAAATGATGAAACACAAATCTGCCTTTATGGTTGAAGGATTAATTCAGAATTTTCATATGACTACTGGCTCTAAGTTTTAACAAGTATCTGTCCAAATTGCCAACTAATCCAGATGCAGAAGAAGAATGACTATCACAGAATACAGCATCCTAAGGGTCACTGAAGGCATGAATCAAACCTAAGTTCAACAGTAGGTCCCAGGTGTCAATGCCAACTTAATCACTTATTTAAAGGCTGAGAAGATTGTCCACTCCAGTTTCACCCTTTCCTTTATTACCCTGAACCAGAACTGTCACAAGCAATTATTTTCTTCAAATTTCCTTTACCTTAATGAAAAAATAACTAGTAGACAAACAAAATTTATTATTATATGTGAAAGATTAGTGATTGCCCAGTAAAACTACCCAAAAATACCTTAGAAATGTCTTTATTCCATTTTGTCTTGTGGTACTTGCATCGGCACTTCCGATACCATTTGGGTTGAAGAGACTCATGCCGGAATTAGAGGAGTTGTTATTTAGGTCAGCAGATTGCTGGAATACTTCTATTGTCGCCTTAGCAATATTATCCAGTAAGTTGTTCATTTCAGCCACAGAACCGGAGCCCTAGAGTTAGACATCAGAAAGAGAGCACATATATATTCCTCTACCTTCAAACATCAAGGTGGTCTTGCTTTTCATAAGACTTCACTCACATACACGTATTCAATATATACTCACAGGGTCCTTCAGGCACTGCTTGATCATTAACTGGAGCTCCAGCCAGGACTGCCTCAGTGTCCACTGTTCAAGATTCTGGGTTAAAAACAAAGAACTGATATTTCAGGTCTATTGAATCAACTTTAATATAATAAATGTGGTAAGTCATCTCTCAAGAAAGAAAAGAACAACACAAAGAATTTATATGAATCAAAGGCTTGTTATCCTGTTACAAATATTCAGCACAAATGCACACACACAAAAATAACATCAAGATAATGTAAGTGACTCAGCTAAGAACTAGAAAAAAAAAGCATTTTAAACTGTACTATCAGAATGCATTAAATGATATAAACAACAGTTGGGGTGCAGGAGTCACCTGCAGAATGCGCTTAATGTGCTGTCGCTGCAGGTTGTCTCCCTCCGTGCACTCCTTGATGCCATGGGGGTAGCAGATGAGCTGCAGCAGCTTCTGGGCTTGCATATTGGAAAGTACAGGGTCCAGGATGAGCTCCTTGTCCGTACACAGTCTTTCAGGCTCTTTTAAGCAATGTTCTCCTACCCATTCCTAAAAACAATACAACAGTTAGGCTGATTATTACTGACTTTCCATTAACTATGTAATATGTGCTAACTTCACAGAGTAACAGGCACATGAAGTTGCCAAGAATCTTGTAGTTTAGAAAAATACATGAAACAAGTACATGAAAAGTGTTTCAAAACAAATCTTTAGCATTTTGACTTCTTAAAGAGACAGAGTATACCTTCATTAAAAAAAGCTTAAAAATTTATATGCAAAAAAGTAGATGGTATATGTCTTCAACTAAGATATAAGGCCTTGATTTATGACTCTGCTTTACAATGTTGCTTTAAAAATTTGGTATAAAATATAGTCTTCATAATATGTATGGCACACATGAACGATAGATCACTGAATAGACAACATGGTATAACAAATAATTTTAGAAATTATCTTCCCTCCTTGATACTATAATGTATGCTACTATTACAAATGGGAAACTGTGTGCATCTATTTTCTATACAATTACTTTTTTTAGAACAATTTGAAAAAATCACAACTATTGGGGCAATTGGTGTATCAAAAGTTTAAAGCTATAGATGCACATGGTTAATTGTCCTCAAGTTTCTCCCAACTTAATCTAGCATCTTTTCCTCACCATTTTTTCAAGGGCAAATTCTTGTACTATAGGAGATGAGGTAAGAAAGCAGAAACAGTAGCAGAGCTCAGTTAGAAATCAGATCTATTTCAGATCAAGTGTATTTCTTAGCCACCATACTAGAGACTTGATACTGTTTGTCCACTAAAATCCCCTGGGGAGTTCACAGAGCTCAATACTCAGGTATCATATTAGAACTATTAAATCAAGCACAGGTAAAGGTACTGAGATATTGTGCTTACATTTTTTCCCCTAGGCCTCAAATTCCTTCCTTCCTTCCTCATTCCTTCATTCATTCATGTCTACTAGCCCTGGTAAGCCAGGTCCAAACTACCTAGGAGCTGCCATGGGGCTTAGACAGGACCTCCTTGGGACCAGCAACAAGGAGCCTACACCAGACTCCCCACCAGGTGAGCTCTAGAAACCAAAAACTTATATGTACATTCACATTGGGAACCAAACCATAAGTTCTTTTCAGCAACTATTTAACTATTTTGTTAATTTTATCATGGTTAGAATAAACCTGTAACATACAAAAACATGGCACAATTTTATATCTATGGTAAAATACAAAACATATAAGTCATATCACCTTTTCTTAGGCAAGAAGTATTCATTTAAAAAACATGAGAGAATGCAGATGATGAAATAGGCCAATTCAGGCAGGGAGGGCCAAACAAAGGGATATGGGAAACAGGGCACATCTCTGGATACTTCATGTGTAGTGTAACTTTATATAGTTCTATACAAAGACCTCGGATATAAGAGAATTTACACTGAAGTTAAAAACAAATGAATCTATTTCTATTTGAAATATAGAATAGATAAGGAACTCAAATAACCCTTGAATCCAATATTATAAAGCTATAGGAAAAAAAGAAGCACAAAGCAGTTTTAAACTCCTCCTACTAACTTCCTTTTCCTCGAGTTACATGGATAGCCATTCCAAAGCCACAGTGTTTTGGCTGTGCTGCAGAATTAATAAGCAAATAGGCAAGGCAGCTGATATCATGAGAATGCAGAGTTCTTATGCTGCAAGAGTGCAGTGAGGAATCAAGCACAGTGGCAAAACTGGGCTAACACCGGAGGTGACAGAATGAACTCAATTACGCAGGCATGGACTCACATGTGCACACACTTATGCCTATAGATACAGGTTGTTCCTAGCTCTGTCTGCTGAGAGACCTGCAAACAGTAGCTCTCCTTAAGAGACATGCACCATAATAGTTCTTGCTTTCCAAGTACCATTTTCTGTCAAACAGAAGCAGCATTCCATGAAGAACTGGGATGTCAGCAATCAGGCAGGGAAAGTACAAGATGGGCCAGCAAGTAAGAAGCACATCCAGAACAACTTACACATTATAGTAGCGAAAGACAATATATTCCACATATGGATGATAAAAAAATGGGGTTACCATTTTGCATCCAAGTTAGTATCAGCTAGTTTGGACAAGAATCAAAATGAATGCTTATGGGGTGGGGCAATTTGCGCATCTCAAAGTGTCTCCCCAAAGATCTCTTATTAATTATAAGAGGAAAAATGGTATCTATACAATGCAGAAAACTTAATATCAAATTATTGATGAATATTGATTAATATAATTAATCATAACGTACAAATGGACAGTATATGCTTTAAGATGTGAATAACTGGAAGAACCCAATTTTACTTCTGTAGTCTCATGGCAAGGACTGTACACTCAGAAGCTAATCTTCAGGAAACTTTAGACAAATGCACTTGCAGTAGGACAAATGATCCAAGTAGAATATGGTCTGGAGGTGGTTAAAAACTACTGCACCAATTGTAAGTTTGATGTTGTTTAGAAAATATAGTTTGATTATGTCATGAAATGGAAATGGAAGTATTCAAAAAATAAAGAATAAAAAAGCACCATCTACTACTCTCAAAGGGGTCAGAAAAAATAAGCACCCCATTCATACAGACAAGTAGAATTATAAAGCTCATTCAGGCAAAATGTAAACATTATCATGTATAAAGAATGTACTATAGTTCTTTATTATTATCATTATTATTGTTATTATTATTATTATTATTGCAAATTCTCAGGAAATTTGCAATTATTTTAAGACAAAAGTAGTGGCAAAAAAGATTACCTGTATGCAAGTTTTTTTACAATAGTGAGCAACTATTTTCAGAAGTTATTTCATTTTCATGGTAACAGGCAAAATGAATTGGAGAATACCTGCTGGCAGATGGTCCTGAGGACATATCTGGCATATTCTCTTAAATTGGCGGTCTCTATGGAAATGCTCTTCCCACAGGGTTTCACATTTTGAGAGGTGGTCCAGATATCATCAGCGTTCCCATCACGCCGTAAACTTCTCATAGTGAAGTCATCGTTCTTTAAAGAGCTGACACTGTTACTGCCAATTTTGGCATCTCCTAAATGAAAGGATCACAAAAGCAAAATGACAGAAGTTCAAAATATTGCCAAATATTTGAGAGGAAAATGAGGGATTTAAAATATGTGAATGATACTATCAACTGTTTGGCAAAAAGAGAATGGATCGGAGAATAAATGAAAGAGCCTACAGAACTATCAGACATGGAGAAAAAGCGAGTTCAGAGTTCACACCATCTGCTTACAGAATTAGACACACTCACCAAACTTGGAAAGGCCATCATGAACCACACTGAATAGTCACAAAACATTGATTTCACTAAGAATTTAAGCATGAAGGTACTCAAATTGATTTGACTTATAGACAAGGAAAAATGTGTTACTCACCCTATTAGATGTCCCTTTTCCATTTCTTCTCTTACAATGACTTATTTTCTATCCATAGGTCAAGAGAAAAGTTTTGCCTTAGCTCACCTTACTAGCAACTTCTTGACAAGAGAGATTTATTTCCCTGGGAATGGAAAAGGGCAATGCATACTAAGGAAGCCCTGCAAAGTAGGGCATTCATAGAATAATCCATGCCTTTCACCTTCTCTCTGTAACATCCAAATGAGAAAACCTCACCTCATCGATCTCTAATTTCTCAGTGAAATGAAGATAAGAAAAGTGTTATCTTCATAATATAGTTCTGAGAGGAAATGACTGAACAGAATACATTTGAATAGCCAGAGGAAATGTTTAATGGCTAAAAAACAATGTTTTACTTTAAAAGCGAGAGTCCTACGGTTTGGCAGTAAGAACTGCCAAAGGACAGCAGAGCCTTTGAACTTCTGCCTGCTTACCAACAGGACCTAAACCAAGCCTTCACAAGACAAAAAATGGGACAAAAAATGGGTTTAGGCAAATCCTTTGTGGACTGCAGCAATTGCATGAAACTAAGACCACATAAGTGTTAGAAAATCTTTTAAAATCTGAAATCTTCACTCTGCTGAAAAAAAAACAACCCTAAGAATTCACTCACAAAACTTTAAGAAGAGGGTGCATAAATGATACAATACAATCTGCTAATATGTTGTCGTAAGTTTCTCAAATAAAATGCAAATGCACGAATAATTCCTATTCACCTACTGGAACTTATGTAATTCATCAGAGATTTTTAGGAGCTGAACAACCAACAGTTAGTATGTGCTCTTCACCCTTAGATGATAAAAATTACTATCACTCCATTTCAAATTAAACAGCTCTGGCATTTATGAACCAAATTCGGTACATCCCATCTTCCAAACTGTAGATGTATTCTGGTAAACAGGGATGGGGAGGGTACTGGAAGGACACTAATGAAGTGGTAAATTAAGACTTCTTTAGATCAAAAAGAGGCAAACACCTGCACTGGCCCCAGGCCAGGCTATGCCCAGCTAGGAATGAGGTGAGAGAAGGTGGACAGCCTGTGCCAGGAGCTGTGCCACTACACAGGCCACCACATAGGCTGAGTGTGCAGTGCCAGCCTGGTTCAGGGCTCGGCTGACATTCAAGCCAGCCTGATCCTGACCTGCACTCTGGCCCTAGAAACACCACTGGGGGAGCTGGCTTCCTTCAGGGGAACTGACTGGCCACCCTTCCCTACAAACATGATCTGAGTAGAGAATTTTACTCACTAAAATGAGCATTTACCACAGATGGCATTTATCACAAACTCCTAGAACTCAGAAGAAAAGTTACAGCCCCTCAAGGGAATTCTACACTCCCTCTTTGCTACAAAACTTGTGGGCATTTCTAAAGAATATACTGTTTTTCTGTGAACTTTTAATAGGTTCTTCTATTAAAACAAAACAAAACAAAAAACTCTATTCTCCCTTGTTATCCTCAAATAACATTTCCTCAAACAGGACAGGGTTATAACCTCACTCATATTGTTTCTTTTCTTACTTTTAAATTTTGAGACAGAGTTTTGCTAAGGTGCTTTGTAACTAGAGCTGGTATTAAACCTGTGATCTTCCTGCCTCAGCCTCCTATATGCAAAGTTACAGACATGGGCTACTACTCCTGGCCCACACTCCATTAATTCATGTTCTTTAAGAATAATCTACCACAATTCCTAGTCAGTGCCTCACTCTGTTGTAATTAAAGGGAGCTCAGTAAGAGTAGAAAAGGTAACTGCTATTCAATCAACATCAAAAAGAGGTACTCAATCAAGAATTAGGCATTATCAGTTAAAAAATTCTTGGTCCTCCAAATCCTTCATTAATTTACAAATGTTTCAGAATACCATACAGTACAGGAACAACAAGCACTAGTATTACTCCAGGAGAATATATACAAGTAAGGGTGTAAGGGCCAATTTTTTAAAGAAGGAATTAAATTTAAAGATTACCGTGATAGCTAATGGTTACTTATCAATAACTTAAACATAATGAAACTGATGACCTGACTCAGGAAAGAACTATAGCAGGAAACTTAAAACTTGATAAGGTCATAAGAGCAGCAGAAACAGTGTGACCAAGAAGCTTGGACTTTCTGATGCATGGTACCCAGAGTATACCCTGGCTAAAGGTCAGACCCTTGGTCATGTCACCAAGGCAGTCCTGTCCCTCATCAAGTGGGATTCCTGCCAACAAGGGCCAAACAGCCCTGCAGCCCTATTTTACACTGGAATGAGACACCCTGAAATTCAACAAAACAAAAAAATATTCTTTGTATTTCAGTTCTCCAAGAGTCACTTTAGGTAAGGGACAGAATTCTACCAAGTTCAAGTATACTTGGAGTAGAGGAAAGTCAATTACTTTTTCCAGAACAAAGAAAACAAATGATGTTTCCAATAACACTAATTAGATTTTAACTTGAATACAAATTATTTTGCCTCCATTTCTGATGATTAATCCAGAAACTCGGACAATATTGTCTTACCGAGCATCATAATTGCTTTTAAGACAGCAAAAACAGCTCCCACTTCAATGCTGTTGTGAGCAGCAGCTAGAAGGTGTCTATCGCAAGATGATCTTATTCCGGGGAAAGGTTTGCCTATGAAAACAACAACAAACCTTTAACAGTCTCATCATCATCATTAACCATCTTTTGTAATCATTTACAGTTAGCAAGACCTCTCATTGTTAGATTGTGGGCGCATAATTGCCGTTAGCTTGCTTTAATTGATGCTCCATGAATTCACTGACAGTACCAGTACTCTTACTTAACCTTTAAAAAAAATTATTAAAGCAATGTTTTTTCTCTGTAGAGAGATGTAGCAAAAAGATTAGTAAGATTCCCATGCAGACACCTACATATCTATATGGAAAAGATTCTCAGGAATCACTAACAGTTCTTAACCTCTTTTAACAATCCTGTACCTGTCTACAATTCTTACTGTCTTCCTGAGGAAGAGGATAAAAGAAACACTATTACCCTAAGGTATGTTAGTATGGTTCAGAAAGGACTGGGCTGCCCACCAACAGGCCATGGCCTAAGAGCCAAGGTATTTTTATTATCTGCTAAGTCCTGGTTTGTCTTTCTTAATATATCCTGATATTATGTAAGTAAAAGGTGCTGACAGCCTCCTTGGTAGCATTTCCTCATGTATTCATCACCACCAGATCAAACCCACAAAAATCAGGAAGGAAATTACAAATGGACATCCCACTTGTTATTTTAGAGCCTACTCCTCTAAATGAAAATGTAATAAGAGGTTTTTCAGCTGTGGGCTCACCCGCTGCCTGAGGTAAGAAGCAGGCCTGAGGAGCTCGGAAGAGATGAAGCAGGAGTCGGCATGTCATTCTTGCCCCAGGCTCCGCGTCCGCATCTCCACAAGCTAGGAAGAGAGAACAAAGACGTGTGCTTGTTAACAGAATCGAGAACAAGTCCTTCAGGTTTTCTATTAAGATAAATTTTCTGGGACAGTTTAACTAATCCTTCTGTTAATAAGAAAATAAGGTAGTGGCTATACTTCTCTGAGAAACTCAAGTGCTTCCGAAATTAGGTAACAGAACCTTTGCAGCAGCAGGGATCTATGTGACTCTGCATTGAACAGGTTTTAAAATAAAACTCTACCGTCTCAATCTGACACCATACACCTCAGCAACATACACACATCTTAAATTATACTTTCCCTGTGCTTACTACACTACAGGACAAAATTCTAAAATGAACGCAGTTCTGGACGCCTCCTTACCTGCCGCTAGGAGAGAGGGAAGAGCAACATGCTGCACGACGTCCTCCAGGGAGAAACACTGTCGTGCTATCAGAATAGCAATGAAAGTAGCTAATGAATCATGGAATGAAAGGTCACTCACCTTCAAGAAAAATATTGACAGGTTTTAATACCTAACAACCTTTTAAGTATTTTTTAAGAACAATATTCTCTAGGAGAATGTAGCAATACCAACAAGATCTCAAATCCTAACATGATCCAGAAGATAGAAATGATAACTTATGACATCTAGCATATAGGCTCATTTTTACTTTATAAGACAAAACATGTGGTTTACCCACATTCAAAAGCATTAGGAGATACTTGGCTTTACTTTGTGCACATGCAATGGAAAAGCCACGCATGCATGCACGCACACACACACACACACACACACACACACAAATTTAAATCACTCAAAGTAGTAGTATGAATAGTACTTTTGGCAGAAAGCACTGTTAGGTCATTTAAAAGTAAGAGCTCTGAGAAACAGGAAAAATAAAAGATAGTCTAGTAAGAAAATGAGTACAGTTCCATTTTGCAACAACAGGCTAGATTTCTTTAATATGATAAAATTAGTTTTAAAAATAACTTTGAAAGTTTACAAGTGACTCTGAGATTTAGTGGAGACAGAGGAAAGTACATAATTCAGACACAGGCAAAGCTAAGGAGTTCTTTACCTTTGTAAATCTTATAAGACATTGGCCAAGAATAATAAGAAATGACTACTGCCATACTAGCCTTCATTTTGATTGGTTCTACATGCCAGGGTCTACAGTTAGCAATTTATAAAAGTCATTTCATCTAATAGCACGAGATTATAAGGCTCATGCTATTACTAATTCCTTGTTAACAGATAAGGAATTAAAGCAGAAGACAAAACATAACAAAGAACAACCAAGAGGAAAGGAACTAAAAGATAAAAACTTGGGTCTTTTCTGTCTGGAAAGAAAAAGTGTCATCATTAATTCACTTTATCTGTATAAAATCTTAACCCACACAATGGAGACACACAGATAAGACTGTTCAACCCATGAGGAAGCAGAACTAGGGAGTAAGCCTTCCCCTGAGCAGCAACTTCAAAAATGTTATCACTGTTATTATAAAATAGACAAGTGTATGAAAGACTGTTATAAAAAGTGGTAATATGGAGAAAAAAAAAACCTTATTTTTTAATAGAAACTCACACATGCATACAACCTGATGTTTAAGGAATTCAGATGCAGGGAGAAAACAGTATTCCCCTGAGGAAATAGGAGGGGTAGAACTGTAACTTTTCATCACTGTCTGACATACAATCACTAAGATTAGAAACCTGAATCAATGAGCTTTCTTAAGTAACACAACATCATCCATATTGTTAGATCGGATATGCACTGGTTCTCTTCAAATTATAAGATGGCGCCGGGCGTGGTGGCTCACGCCTGTAATCCCAGCACTTGGGAGGCTGAGGCTGGAGGATCGTTGTGAGTTTGAGACCAGCCTGGGCTACAAAAGTGAGCTCAAAGCCAGCCTGAACTGCACAGTGAGACCCTGTCTCAAAAAGAAAAAAAAAAAAAAAATTATAAGATGGCTATGTCCGCAACCATGAAAAACCCTATCCACATGGTTAAAACAAAGATCTCATGAGATCACCCATATGTTTTTGAAACCTCAGAATAATGAAACTTTTAGAAAACTTTTTTTTTTTTTTTTTTCGGAACTGGGGATTGAACTCCAGCTGTTGTGCTTGCCAGGCAAGTGCTTATTCTACTGAGCTATCTCTCCAGACCCTTAGAAAACTTGTGATACCACTGCTACAGATTAATCAATTTATTTTGATTTTTCTTTTCATTTATTAAATTGTGAGGGGCTGGGGAGATAGCTCAGTAGAATAAGTGCTTGCCTGGCCAACACAAACACTGAGTACAATCCTTTGTCCTATAAAAAAAAATAAATAAATAAATACACAAATAAATGAATGAATAAATGAATGAATTGTGAGCAACTGCTGTATGGTTTACTGCTTTTAGACAAAAGGCATATTTTACAATGTTGCAGCTGACTACATCAGAAAACTAAGAAAAAAAAAAAAAAAAAAAGGCCAATTACCCCCTCGCTAAATTCTTAATTACAGTCTTATATGAAAAAGAAAACTTACATCTACAGTGCAAAGTACATCATTAAACCCCCACACATGATTTGAAGAACAACACAGAGCCTTCAGAACGCCCAGCCATTCTGAACTCAGAACAGTACAGCAAGCCGTCAGCTCTGAGGAGAAATTGGCTATGTCGTTGATCCTACAAAAGAAAGAGAAAAGAAAAACAATTATGTGAGATGAACAAATGAATACATATTTCATTATCACAGACCAAATAATTCATCTTCATAGATTTAAAGACATAACACTTAGTAAGTGATCTATAGAAACTTAGGCAATACATAAAAATAAAGGGTTTCAAATGTTTTTAAATCATGTCAATAAATCATCATACATACATCAACTATCAACTACCATATTTTCAGTTCTATAAACAAATATGATATAGAAATTTACTTTTTTTTATATATTTAATGCAGGGTCTACTGGATCTACAGGGTCTCACTACCTAGATTGGACTTTTACTGATCCTCCTGTTTTCAGCCTCCCAAGCACTGGGATTACAGGCATGCACCACCTCACCCCATCTTAAGCATTGTCTCAGAGCACCCTGGGGGGCAGGGCAGAGCCAGTACCACTTGCTGCTGATCAAACCCTAGTCACTGCTCTCTGCCTAAGCAGGTGTTTTAATCTGCTGAGCCATTTGGCTGGCCCTAGACATTTACATTTTAAAGATACCAAATATTAAAGAAAGTACTGATTGTAAGTAGTTTCACATACATGATTTTCAAAATATAAGCATATTATCTTTTATACTTTTTATTACTTGTTTCTTAAAATATACCCTGTAACTTACAGTCCGTATCTAAAATGTCTCATGCCAGACCAGTAAGCCAGAAAGCACTATTTCAGGTTATGCAAAGCAGAGGGAGGTAAATGTAGGAGTAAAAGACAAGGGAGAGGGGTTGGTGGCCTTGGGGGGTGGGTAGGTGCTAGCCACATATTAGCTCAAACAATTACTGACAAGCTCCATTCCACAGCAGTACCAGGGTGGCAAATCCTGGATGAAGCATGGACCCCAGGGTAAGCCGTCTCACCTTCCAGCATCCTGATGGCCCATACACACATTCATGAGGGTATTGCAGACAAAGCTGTAGCGATTGGCAGCATTGTCACTCAGGATCTTGCCCAGCATTGAGTAGTTGATGCTTCGGGCTGACGGATTCTCGATAAAATCCATCATGAAGTCTGGATCCCATCGCAAGTTGGAATTTGCAGGCATCACGTTATTGTATATAGTTTGCTTCACTTTTGAACAGGCACTACTGAGGTTACAAGAAGAAAAGTTAAAAAGTGGAAAGGAAACTAGAACTGCAAGAAAATTGTTTGACTTAAGGGTATATTAAGTTGCAGCAACTGTACCGCATACCTAGAAAACATTCACATCATGAGTTCTCATCTCAACATTTTAATAATTAGCATTGGGTGTACAGCCTGGTATGCAATAACTCCTCAAAATGAACACTAGCAGAATGTATGGGGAAAACAAAGCAAGAATAAGACATTTTGTTAATAAATATGATTTCCTAAATCTTTCCTAAATTTTACATGTTCTAAATAGCAAAAAATTTGCTACACTTCCAAAAACTTCCTTGTGGGCATTAGCAAAACATTTTGAGTTGGCAACAAAGACAGATTCAGTTACACATGAGGGAAGGTTTTGTGCTATGGTGCTGAGCGCACAGACTGCAAGGCCATTTCTCCAGGTACAGCACAGTGCCTAAGCTCCTGCAGGCACAGTGGTACAGCTCGGGGAAGGAGGTCATATTCTGTGCCCTACAGGCTTTGCACCCCACTAGCAGGATACAAATAATGCACAAATTCAAGGAGAGTGAACAAAACCACTATATCGCTCCTAGAAAGTTACTAGGCTGTGCTTCTTAGTACCATTAATACAATTTTTTAAGAGTCTTATTTATCACATAAAAACATATCATGTTTCAGTGGGCTACATCTGAAGAGAAAAAATTAGAAGGCTTAAGGGAAATTGTAATGCATCACCCCAATATTGATCAACAGATATAACTAAGCATCACCTTACTTCCAATACCATATTACAGGCAAATTAAGGCACTTACACACACTTGGTAGAGCCTGCAAGCAGCATTCACCTTATGTGTTCAGGGCTCTTTTCAGCTATGCACCTGAAATTCTAATTTTTTTCTTTTGTTTTTCTTTTTCTTATTTTATTTTTGGGCAGAAATGTATTTGTGGTTAGAGTGCTAGGTGACTTCTTTGGTAACCCCCATAATTCTTTTGCACCCAGGTAAATAGAAGTTAAAATGAGTGCCTCAAAATTGGAAAAAAACTTATACATTCTTCACCCAATTGTTGCCATGGCTAACAGCTTTAAGAAATCAGAGATTGTTCAGCTTGGAGTTTACTAAAATGTAACTTCAGTCACCCTCTTTCAGAGCCATCACTGCAATGTTTGTTAAAAGCACAGGTTCCTAATGCTCACTGTGAGCACACTCAACCTGTAAGTTTACTAGACTCTCCCGCACGAACCTGGGACAATGCCCGAAAACAGTTGTCTCACAGAAAAGACTAAACACAATAATTGCAATATTCTACAGCCAGTGTATTCCTTTGCAGGAACCTTATGTAAAAACTTAACAGTTATCACCGAAAGACAGAAGTATGCAATCTCAAGTTACACTGTTTCCAAAATGATGACCACTCTATTGGTCCCAGGGCTTTCAAGCATCCTTACTCTTTCCTGCTCCTTCCTTGCTCCATCCTGACCCGATATGTCTGACTCCTCATATGCAAAGTGTTTAAGGATACGGACTTCTGCACACTGTAAAGCATTACCTCTTGTTTATTCAACTTCCCACTTAATTATGCCAGTCTTTTCATGTCTAAAGACCTATTGACTCTGCTTTTCTTTCTCAATTTTTATGAGACCAACCTGACTTCTCCTTCAATATGCAGTATTGTCTAGAGTGCCAGTCTCCAGCTAGACTGTGTGGCTGCCTGAGCCCTGTGGCTCTGGTTAAGATCCCCTCATGCTTCATTTCTATCCTTCTTGCCTTATTCATTGCACTGTGTCTATATGAGTCTGTGTTTTAACACAATGCCTGCTCCCACACGACTACACTCTTAATTTTTACTACTCAGTGATATGCATGTAGGGAAGCCAACAACTCAAAAGACCTTTTTTTTTTTCTATAAGTGTATGTATTGGAAAAGCCTGGTAAGCAATTAAAGCTATATATATACATATGCAAAAGAACTTGTGTTCAAGTCTGGGCTTCACTAAGCATTAATTATGGTCAGGAACAACCATTTGTTAATAAGAAGGGTCATTTCTACTTCCTGGGATGGCAATAAGAACTTAAAATCTTGCTTGAAACAACCAGCAAAGCACCTTTTGCAGAGCACAGCTTGAGCAATATACCCTAAAATGCATGGCTGGCTCACAGGGTGTCACTACTATTAGGGGATGGGCTCACTGTGCTGATGGGCGGTGGGGCCTAGGGAAGGACAGGGGTCACAGAGAGTGAGGCACTGGCGTGGTATGCACTCTCCCTGGCCCCTTCCTCTTTCTCTGGCTCTTTCCTTCTCTGTGCTTCCGGCTACCAGGAGGTAAGCAAGCTTCCTCGGCCTGCCCTTTCCTCAGGATACATTTCTCCCCAAGAGTCTACTGACCCTGGAGTACAGCCTTGGAAATTGTGAGCCAAACCAGTCCTTTTCTCTTTGAAGCTGTTCATCTCAAGTATCTGGAATAGAAATGAAAATCTGACTAATGCAACGTGATTAGTGTCACACTTCCTCAATTATCTACCTCACATATGTCTATGGGTATTTAAAAAAAAAAAAAACCTAGAACAATTTTTTGTTAGTAAAGCTACAGAAATACCTGAGCACCTAGCTTTTTGTCCATTTGCTCCAATTCCAAACTAAAAGCATCATTTTGAAGACATCCCAAGAAACCAGGTGTAGTGGCACTTACGTACAATCCCATATATGAGAGTGACGTGAGAGAATTACTGTAGCTCAGGCATTCAAGATCAGCCTAGACAACAAAGGATAAGCCTATCTCCAAAAACTAATATCCCAAAAAAGCTATATTTTTATCCCTCTTCTTCTGGGGGTGAAGGCAGTGCAGACAGTACTTGGGCTACACTATTCTACTGATCCTGACTCCTCAGCACTTATTTTCCTAGTCTCTACACACCACATGCACATTACTGAAATTATTTATCCTATTTGTACTATACTGCAGGAACAGGAGGGGTTAAAACAACTACTAAGGCAATCTAAGGAAGTTCACACTAAAAACAGGACTATGGCAAATGCTACATCATGAAAAAACTGAATGATATAAACCAAAACTGAAAGCTCTACGTGGTGTAACAGAAGAAAATATTTATTATACCATTTCCATGGAAAAGGATTTCCTAAGACTCCCATAGTAGTTTATAAAGGATCATCTTGAAAACTAGTGCATCACATGGCAGCACATAAAATTTTTCTTATACAATCTTTCATTCAACAGTAATGTGTACAGGGCTGGGGAGATAGCTCCATGGCACAAGTGCCTGCCTGGCAAGTGTAAGGTCATGAGTTCAAATCCCAGTCCCACAAAAA
The DNA here is from genome assembly GCA_004027025.1 of Myocastor coypus. Classification (NCBI taxonomy): domain Eukaryota; kingdom Metazoa; phylum Chordata; class Mammalia; order Rodentia; family Myocastoridae; genus Myocastor; species Myocastor coypus. Next base: position 81,205 of record PVJA010002399.1, on the reverse strand, counting down.
AAAAAAAAAAAAAAAAAAAAAAAACAGTAATGTGTACAGTCAAGTGTTTGGGGCCACAAAGTGGCATCTCTGTAGTGCCTGCTAAGAGCTACCTATTCTTCAAGGCAATGGGATAAGGTAGAAAGTAACTAAGGTTCTGCTCTTGTGTATGTTATATTCTAGAGGGCAGCCAGACCATAAATAAGTATATGATGTGTTAGAAATGTCAAAGTACTAAGGTTAAGAGAATGACCAGAAAGGGGACTGCTATTGAAGTAAGGCAGTGAGAGAGGCAAAGCTTTAATTGAAGCATGGAAGTGAGCACAAAACTAACTGTACAAAATGCAGACACAAGGCAAATGCAGGGGTAAAACCCCAAGGTAGGACCATTCAGGCGGTGCTTGAAGACCAGGAAGAAGGCTGGCACAGCCCAAATCAAATATAGGGAAGAAAGAAAGTGAAGAGTGATCACATAGACTCTAAAGTCCAAGATACTTGGACTTTCTAACGTATGGATGGAATGCCACTGGACTCATTGCTAACTGTAAGAGTCTTCAGTGGGCAGTACACTAAGCATATGCCCACAACAGTTGAGCACACAAGCAGAGCCACCAGGCACCAGCGAATCTGATTCTGTTGCTGGCCGACCAAGAGATGACCATGAGGACCATGATGAGGCTTATCAGACAGTGGCTATATTCTAAATGTAAGTGGAAGGTAGAGCTCATGGGGTTTATAAACAAACTAGACACAAGGTATGGGAGAGCGAAGGAAACTATAATTTATCACACTCCCTTTTCTCCTGAACCCCAAATTCCTTGCACCAGACATTATCTCTACTCTCCCTTTATTTATAATTACCTAAAATTGCTCAAATAACATTGTCTTTTTCTTCTTGATTTCTTATACATTTCTTTCTTCTTTCAATTTTACATGCATAACTGGCTGCAAAACAACACTATGTATTACAACCAATACTATGAAATTCATACTAAATTGTTAAGTGAAATTCTGTATGGCTTGTAAGGTTTTGTTTTAATACTAATTTGTAATCTGTTTAAAAAATTTAAAAATGAAGTTAAAAAAGTAACATTAAAAAAGATTTTATTAATCAGCATTTGTGCTATCTGTAATGGTAACAAGTGCTAAGATAAAAAGAATGTCATGGAGTTGGGGTGGCACTTGAGAGACAGATGGAGCAAGGCAGGCCTGCCAACAGGTTTCAAAGAAAGTCCCAAAATACAGAAGAATGGGTACAATACAGAGTATTTCTTGTAAGTTCATCTCAAAATTGTAATCATAGCTAAACACAGTAACTTGTAGTAGATCAGAGTTATTACAAAAGGCAATTTAATACGAATTCTGTATAGGGACTAAAAATATAAAACTATCCTATGTAGAAATACAATCTCCTGGTCTGGGAAGATAGCTCCATGGCACAAGTGCCTGCCTGGCAAGTGCAAGGTCATGAGTTTGAACCCTGGTCCCACCAAAAAAATAAATAAATAAAAAAGAAAGAAATACAGCCGGGCGTGGTGGCTCACGCCTGTAATCCCAGCACTCGGGAGGCTGAGGCAGGAGGATTGGTGCGAGTTCGAGACCAGCCTGGGCTACAAAAATGAGCTCAAGGCCAGCCTCAACTGCATAGCGAGACCCTGTCTCAAAAAGACAAAAAAAAAAAAAAAAAAGAAATACAATCTCCTGGAACTGTTAAACATAAAATGCTAAAGCAGTAAGATTTATCAAAAGTAATGAAATGCATGACCTGATAGCAATGGTATCTGTGAAATCAAAGACAGACAGCAAGTACACTAGCTATAGACTTTACAGTGTCTTCTATTTAACTCATGTATGACTGCTATACCAGAAGACTTTGGACAGTATTTACCAAGCTGAACAAGAATCAGGGCAGGCCAAATAGCTCAGCAGATTAAAGTGCCTGTAAGCAGGTGCATGGGCTAAGGGTTTGATCCCAGCCTACCATGCTAGCCCTGCCCCTAAAAGCACTGAAATGGCAATTGAGACTAGGTGTGGTGGTGTGCCTATAATCCTAGCTTTTGGGAGGCTGTAAACAGGTAGATCACTATGAGTTCAATCTAGTAGTGAGACCTTGAACACCCTTTAGACCCTTCCCTAAAATAGAAAAAAAAAAAAAGGTGAACAAGAAGCAAATAAAATTGGAATAAGAAGCAGACTGCCTTGCACTCAATGCATATTGGTTTAATGTTATGTAATGAACATATTGGTCATTTTTTAAAAGCTCATTCACACATGAAAAACTGATCAGTAGAACCCCAAAATTTTTTAAGAGATGTTAAAAAAAAAGTGCAAAGAGTTTGAAAAAAGTTTAAGAGTGAATGAAGCTATAAAACATTCCTTACATCACTAGGAAATTCGGCTTCATGATATCTAGACAATATCAGAACTGTCCATAGTAGCAAAAAGAGCTGTCTCAGAAAATGGGATACCAAAACCAAGAGGGCTATAAATGCAGCAAGACACAGAAACACTTCCTTAATAAACCTAGATTTACAATTCAAACTGAATTTTAAAGTAAAAATGCAATGACATATTAACAGTCTGTCATTAATTCAATACAGTATCTAAAAGTGTTCATATTGGTGAAATATATAGACAACATACAATCTTAAATAAAATATTCTTTAATTATTGAAGACATAAAATTAGACAAAGCTTAAGACCTACAGTCAATTCAGTCTGGGGGGTGGGGGAGCCTATGATCACATTGTTATATTTATGATAGTCTACCTTTTTATCACTATGTATTTTAATATTCAGTTTGGACAAATCTTGACCATACTTGAATTAACACTAATTGAAATAATAACTTCTATTATTCAAAAGGATGGCAACAATGGCAGAATTACTGGCAAGCACAGGAGGCATCACGTTTCCAACCTTGTACATTCCTTTTACTCACCTGAAGAGGTCTCCAAATTTACTTCTGAGGTGGCTACATGACACATAAAGATCATAGAGGTAGGCTAAGATGCATCTTTCAGGGGAGGAGCATTCTGAGGGGTTTACAACATGCTTGACCACACCACACAGCCTGAGGACAGAAACAGAGAGAGTGAGCCTCCTATCCTGGGAACCACAGGCACCATCTGAATCTATTAAAGGTAGGAATGCCTGCATATTACAGAAGATCTTACAATACAAGGGAATACAGAATATCAGTTTTGTAATATAATATACTGAAATGCTACATATAAAAATGTCTTTTAGCAATGTCACCGACAAGGGCTGGGGAGATAGCTCTATGGCTCAAGTGCCTGCCTGGCAAGTGCAAGGTTGTGAGTTCAACCTGGTCCGGTAAAAAAAAAAAAATTCACTGAGCAGAAAACAGAAGCAATGAAAGATGCTCGTTTGCACAAATGGCTTATGTCTATGGGGGCTCCACTATTTAAGTTTCTGTGAATAGGACACAGAAATATAAGGGAAGTAAGAGGAACTTATTCTAAGTGAAAAATTCAGAAATTCACAGTTAGTTTTCAAGACCCCCAAATTCCAAGAACCTTTTGTAAAGAAACATTAAAAAAAAATAAAATTGGGCAAATTCAGGGACTGGGGAGATAGCTCCATGGCACAAGTGCCTATCTGGCAAGTATAAGGTCATGAATTCAAACCCCAGACCCACAAAAAAAAAAATTCATTGTCAAGATCTGATCCTGAGTTATATTTGATGAGCTCTGGTTTGGAGGTATATTTCACTCATTCATTCAACTAAAACAGAAACAACTTTACATTAGTTTACATTACATAGGGAGGTAAAGTCACTTTTTTAGTGACATCCTCTGTAACTCACTTAGATCAGAGGAAGTCCTACAATTCTGCGCCATTTTCCCCCAATGAGAACTATAGCATCTGTCCATTGGTAGGCCTAGCATGCCCAAGACTCTGCTTACATCACCATCCTGATGCTTCTTAGCATAACACTCCCTTAATGATGACAAAGAAAATTTACATTACTAAATAGCAACAGGGCTTTAGAAATCATAGTTCATTACACTCACTGCTCACAGGGGGTTATGAGGCACAAAAACGTGAAGTGGCTTGACAATGGCAAAAAGAATCAGAAGTTTAGGTCATGGGACTCCCACACAAGTCTATCTTTACTATGCAACAGACAGGGAAAAGCAGGAAAGTGCCAGGTGCCAAAAGTGGATACCAGGAAATTATAGCGAGACAGAGCAGCATAGCGTTCCACTCCCTGTAAAGGAGCAAGGGGCGGGGGGGGGGGGGCTGCCTGGCTGTATACGAAAGCCACCAACTGGAGCAAATGTGTTAATTAGAAAAGGAGTAGTAGGCTAGAGACATAGCTCAGTGGAAGAGTGCTGCTAACCATGTGTGAGGACACCAGCACAGTGAAAGAGAAGGACAGGCAGGGAGGGAAGACAAGGAGAGAAGGGAAAGGA
>PVJA010002399.1:5429-76687 GCA_004027025.1 Myocastor coypus | reverse complement strand
AGGAAGAAGGAGGGAGGAAAGAAGAAGAATTGGGAAGGCAGGCAGGCAAAAAACTATGTGTATATACAGGATAGCTTGGATAACGGTACTGCTGACCTTTGCTGGTCTACTGAAAGGAACAGTCAATGCTAAAACTTTTCTTCTTCTTCTTTTTTTGACCAATTTGTCAAGCTCATATCTGATAAGCCAAACAACAATCTAAGGACAACAGTATGCAATATAACAACCACTGCTGAATTCCTGTCATTCTGTTTAGTTACATTCTATACAGTTTCCAATGTTTTATATTTCTATTTGCTTAAAATAAGTTTGTACTGTAATCCAGCACACTCATGAACATGAAGTATCAAAAACTAAACAAAACAAAAAACTTGTCACAAGCCAATAATTGATAACATGACCAATTAATGGATTTTCATAGACTGTTCTAAATGTATGGTGGGAGCTAGGTAGCATGCATGACCTCCCAGCTGGAAAAGCTTTTGCAACACTCCATGACATTTAATGGCTACGTCACTTTAGAGCCCCACACTTCGTTTACTGCATCTTAACTTTCTCACCTGTACAACAAAAACTCCAAACTCCAAACTCACCTACTGTATTTCCTTAATTGTAAGATGCACACCTTTAAGTATCTGAGTATTTCAGATTTCACTGCCTAATCTACGAGAGTAACTAATACCTGTGTATGACAATATTTTATTTTCAAAAAGTTGCTGTCAAGTGAGGTCATGTGAGGAGTAACATGGAATCTAGTCACAGGTACTAGATTATACACACACACACACACACACACACACACACACACACACACGCACACAGACACATATATATGCACACATTTTTAAAAGGTACTATGAAATCACAGATCCCCACGATTATTTTGAGCCCTGAAGAAAAAATTGGATAAAAAGGATGAACAAGCCGGGCGTGGTGGCACACGCCTGTAATCCCAGCACTCGGGAGGCTGAGGCAGGAGGATCGGTGCGAGTTCGAGACCAGCCTGGGCTATGAAAGTGAGCTCAAGGCCAGCCTGAACTGCATAATGAGACCCTGTCTCAAAAAGACAAAAAAAAAAAAGAAAAAAAAAGGATGAACAAGTTTTGCTGTTTTGTTGTTAATCCCCTACCCCACTTCTCAACAAAACACCTTAGGGAAAAGGTATGGGGCACATTCTCTGGGCCCCAGAGCCTCAGCCTCTGGCTGGTGTGCTGGCTCATTCCTGAGTCAGATTTCAATGCAGTAGTAGAGGAAATCCTGGCCCACAGCCCACACAAATATGAAAGGACTGAGAAAATTATTTGCTCTAATTTGCCTATTGTCACACTTATTAATTAAAAATAGAAAACTGAAAGAACCAAATTACCATGATGAGATGTGCAGAGCTTATTTGATACTGGATTTTCCAAATGCAAACTTCAATTACATGAACAAATACAAATATTCATTAGTTACAATAAGCCAAGATGCTGGGCAACATTAATAACAGGTCATTATACACAACCATTGATGTACAGTGAGAAACCAAGGGTGGGTGGGAAGGCAGGAAAGAAAGAAGGAATAATAACTAAAAAGAATAAGTTAGTTATATTTCCTCTAAGAAACAAAGATATTTATGTTTTTATTGAATGAGACATCGGTATTTTCTCTTAAAACCATTATCATATTTTACCACAAAAATTATAAATCCTAGAACTAAAAGCATGATAACAATATTTCATGTACCAACCCTTCAAACACTTGGGCTGTCTGATCAGGATTTAGGATCAGGCAACTGTGATACCGCCTGAGAACAGCCACGATGCACACACACAGGCCTGTCGTGTAACTCCCTGCCAGGCTGGAGGATTTTAGCAGCAGCTCAGCTTCCACAACGCTCAGTTCATTTAGTAACTGCAACAGAAAAGCCTGAATAAAAACCATGTTCAAGCATACAGTAAATGCACTTCTACAAACTGTGAATATGCCATCACTTGGTACATGGCAGCCTCGGAAAACACAAATAAGCAAAGGAAGGGCCTATTTTTACACCTTTACCAATTAGCAGATTTGTTTTTTTGTCTAGACAATGGGACTTGTAGAGTCAGGAAGTGCCCAGTGTCAAAATAGGTACTGAAACTCTATGGCAGGCCAGGGTGCTAGACAGGATAATTTTAGACAACACCCCTACCCTTCACTTTTTTGCCATTGTTCCTCTTATTTTTGATAAAATACAAGTTGTTGTGGCAACCAAGCCTAATATCTAATAACAGCACAAGCAATGAACTCGCATGTGCTATCACCGGAAAAGTCAAATCACCGGAGTTTTTTAAAAATATACTCTGGTTGAGTGAGAAAATAATCTTTCATTGTTACTTCTGCAAAGTAATAGAAGATAATAAAATAGGCAAAAATCTTGTATTTTTAAATGACATATTAGCAACAATTATTATTTAATTGAAAACTATGAACATAGGTATAATTAAAATAATAGCTGAACACTGTCAACTCAGAAGGACTCAATTTTTAAAATATTAGTAGGTCTTTGAATGGCATGGTAGTTACCAGGGCAGGGAGAAGGAGACAGGGTGGGTGGCTGGGGAAATTGGTCATCAGGTCTAAGTTACTGCCAGAAGCAAAAGCTCTGGTGTGCAGTGGCACAAGAGGGAGACAGTGTCAGTAATGGTAATCTACTACACATTTCAAATGAAAACATTTTGAAAGTTTTCATCATAAGCACCCTATATAAATAAAAATGAGGGAGTTACATTTACTTCACATAAGTATTATTCAATATACATATATGGAAGCATATGGTACTCTATGAATACGTGCAAGTTTTCGGTTTTCATGTATCAATTAAAAAACAAATTTAAACAGGGCATGGTAACAAATGTTAATAGTCCTAGCATTTAGGAAGTTGAGGCAGGAGGAAGAGGCTAAAAGTGAGAGTTTAAGAGTAAGGTGAAAACATTGGGAAACCCCATTTTGAAAATAAATGAATAATTATTCAAAAGAAAAAAATCACTTAGCAAATTCCATCATGCTTAGTAGGTTTGCATTTAAGCAGCCTACACACCTGTATTGCAAAGTCAATTAGTCCGTTGATATTCAGAGCTGGTTCCATGAGATCAAAGATGAGCTGAATATGGTGGGCCAAGGGGAGGTGGTAGGACGTGCCTGACGCGAAGCTTGTGATTTGTTCTAGCACATTGTTAGAGATCTGTGAAAGCACAAGGAAGCCGACTGTGACTGACACTGCAGGAAATCCTTTGCCTAATAAGCTATCTTATGGTTCCAAGTATGGTATCTGAGTTCATTTATGATTCTACTTACATAAAAGTTAAAACATGTTTTCAAAGAAATCAAAACTGTGCACAAATCACTAGTAACTCGAAAAAAATATAAAAAATTGTCATTTAAGAGGTAGATCTTACTGATTCTAAATGTTTAACTATAGAAGTTAATTTTTAGATGTATTAAATCTGTACTAAATTTATGATAAAAATGGTAAGATGCTTACCCCAATTTCACACTATTTTATTTCAATGCTCAGCAGACTTACCTTTCCTCAACAATGATATATGACCAATATATAATAACATAAGCATTCCATTAGGAATTATTTTATATACTGAAATTATCATAAGATAATATTTACATAATAAAAACAAATTCTTAAGGCAATGTGACACTGGAAAATGGTATGAAAATGGTTTCAAATACTAAAAGGTATTTATAAAATTAAGGCTAAAAACACATTCCACGTAAGATCTGAAAGGAAATAAGAATATAACAGACACAGAACATGAAAGTCAGAGTGGCTGGCTACCTGAGATGTCACTTGATGCTGATCGAAGTAGGAAAGGAGCCGAAGCTTTGTGAAAACAGCCTCCAGAGTGGGAAATGACTCTTGCTTGTTCTTCTTGGCCTTTGGCCCTTCATCCCCAACTAAATGAGCATAAACAAGTTTATCTTTTTCTATTTAAGTGAATGTCTTCCCATTTCAACAGAAAAAAAATTTTATTAAAGTATAGCATACATGGAAAGAGTGTATGTACTCTAAGTATTCACAAATGTAATGATGTCACCAGAAAACAGCATTCCAGAAACCCATTTTCCTCACAGGGGACCAAGATCCTGAATTCTTATATTTAGAACAGTGAGGTCCACTTAATAACTTTATACAATTTAGTCATACAGATTATAACTTTATATGTGATATTTTTGTGCAAAATAGGCTTTTTTGTGTCTATGTAGAGCCAAGGATAACGCCCGAGGTGCTGTATAACTAGCCTCTGAGTTACCTCTCTAGCATTCTTTTTTATTTAGTTTTATTTTTGGAGGCAGAGCCTCGCTCATTTTCTTAGGCTGGACTCAAACTGACCCATCCCCCTTTCAGTCTCCCTAGTGCCAGGTGTTGTAGGCATGCACGACTGTTCACAGCCACATTAGACTTTCAAGTCTGATGCATTTTTGTGCCTAGAAGTACAAAGCAGTGGTGATACAGCTCAGTAAGACAGTACTTGTATCCAACACTTGAGGAATTAGGTTCAATTCCCGGCACTGCATCAACAAAACAAACAAAAACTACTGGCTTGCTAATGTAATTGTGATCTGTTACAAAACTCAGTAATTCTAATTGATGCACAGTATTATAATGTGTACTATACCACTGGTTTATTTTCCTTTCTCATAAGTGTCCAAAATTTGTCTATCATGCAAGTGCCTTTATCATTAAATGACATAAAAAGTACAAAAACATCAGCTGGCACTGATGGAGCACTCCTGCAATCTGAGGACGTGGGGGCTGAGGCAGGAGAACTGACATGACTTCAAGGCCAGCCTGCCCTACAGATTGAGTTCAAGGCCAGTTTGAGCTACAAAGCAAGAAGATCTTGCTTCAAATGTTTTTTTTTTTTTTTTCTTTCTTTTTTTTTTTAAAAAAATTAAAAAAAAAAGGAACAGTAAAGAGAAAGGAAGCATTCAGTGTCACTTTGACATAGCAGGCTGCCTCACTGGCCCCATTCTGCTGGAGTGGGAGGAGAGGGGAGAGGGGGAAATTTTCATTGCCCTGAAGTACAGCTCTCTAGCTTCTGGTGCACACATTGTTTTAAGTTGTCAGTTAAAAAATTAACACAATGCATTTCCCAGAAAGTAGCTCAGGACATCTTAGCACCTTTCAGGCTGAAGAATTTTATCTAAAATGAAGGAAAGACAGAAATCTCTTCGAAGCCACTGCCCTAAAATGAAATGCAGGAAACTTGCCTCCATAACTACCTCAATTGGTTTAATATGGGAAAAGAGAAATTTACATGATGCCTAATGATTTTAGGGAGGGTAAGAAATTAAATCACTCCACATTAAAGAGAAAGTGCTGTATAGTTAGCATAAAGACGTTTCAAAAGAAAATTCCAGAGGAAATATTGCACTGTTTATTTCAAAGGGAACTTCTCAGTCATAATATGCTAATGAGGTCTTTTTAGAGTCATCTGGAAGCTTACATCTTTATCTGTCATTGGATAATATTGCTGTAACCTCTTTCTGGGATCCTTAGATAAGCATAACTTTTTGGATTTACCTAAATGCAATCTGTACTTGCTCATTCTAAATCCACTACAATTTTCTCATGTTAATTCACTAAATATCCATTTGTAAAAAAAAATCTATTTAATGAATCTGTAATATCACTTATAAATCAAATGAAAAAGGCACACATACAAAAAGGGAATCTTGGGGCTGGGCATGGTGGGGCATGCCTTGGGAGGATCAATGCAAGTTCAAGACCAGCCTGGGCTACAAAAGTTAGCTCAAGGCCAGCCTGAACTGTATAACGAGACCTTGTCTCAAAAAGACAAAAAAAAAAAAAAAAGGGAATCTTATTAACAGTAGTAAGATCTAACTGAAGATGCACCCCTATTATAAAATATCTTAATGTATATATGTGTGCACAAAGACAAATCCAAAAACCAAGGCAAGGTGTGACTGCATGGCCCTGAAGGCTGCTGCTGGCACTACAAATCCTAGGCAGTTACAGAGCATCCACTCAAGAGCCCTGCTGTTCAGCCTGTCTCCTCTGTAGGTTAAGTTTAATTTGAGAAAACACATTTGCCTTCACAGATTACTCTATTAGAGACAGAAGAAATGAGTACAACTTCATTGAAATAAAACACATTTTACTAATGGAAAGAGAAATGCTTTTAGAAAACAATATGAAAAGAAAGGAGACTTTGCTTTCAACAATAAGCAATTAATGTTTAAAACCCAACATAAAAACAAACAAAATAGGTGACTGCATTTGAAACTGCAAACACACAGATATCAGTACCAGAATTAAGAGGGGTGAGAGTAACAAAGCACGAGCCTGGGCTACTCTTTGGCACACCACACACACGCAAAGAAAGAGAGCTAGTGATTTCAATGTGCGTACTTAAAGGTATTCAATATTTATTCCCATAAGCACCAATTGAGCATGGAATTTCACTTTCTCTATGGCTACCTATATGCCATGAATGTTTAAAATATCCAGCTTTGATATTTTCATTTCTAACACCAGTAATCCAAGGCTGAAAATCTCACATCAACAGTCTTGTGTAGGGCCAGTGAGATAGCTCAGCACACTACGTGCCTGCCTAGGTAAGCGCAAGGACTGTGGTTCGATCCCTGGTATCACATAGTGCACTGGCCCTGCCCCCAGATGCACTGAGCTAGCCACCAAGAGAGACCAGTAATCTGGTGGTGTGGAGGTGCATGCCAGTAATCACATCTCTAGGGAAGCTGAAAACAGGAGGATCACTACAAGTCCAAGCTGTGTAGTGAGATGCTGGACCAAATACAAAAGAAAAAAGGAAAAAAAAATTGTCTGGTGCATACATAATATTAAAGTGAAGTTAATGCACTGACTCAGCCCTTCCTAGGATGAAAACAGACTTGAAGTGGATCTAGCTAATAAATCTCACATCCATCTTCTTGTTTATTCAAACAGTCTCCCATTGACTTACATAGCACTTGCTTCTTATAAACCTCATATAAAGCAATGTAATTGATTCTTGGCAATTCATGCTCACTTTAAAATAAAAATTGTGGGGAACTAATGGTGGTTCTCTAAGAAATATTTATTTTAATGATATTTACATAAAATAAGTCATAACTCATAATTTTTTAGTCTCATGTTAGCTTGCTTTCATAACTTACATTGTGGTTCTTCTGATCTATAATTTTAACCTTCTTTTAAAAAAGTTTCTAAATTTAGAAAATGATGGCTGTTTAGGTTTTTTGATAGTTAATTAATGCTTTCAAAAGAGATCCATTACCAAAAAAAGAAAAAAAAGAGAGTAGTCAATGAAAATCCAGAAGGTATTCTGACCATGTCTAAATGGAACATCACTTAAAACCAGAATTGAAAATCCCTTAGGCAAGGCCTGGCTAATCTGACCACACTCTTACTGGGATGGATCCTCAAAATTCCCCCCCTATGCCTGCTTTTTTGTATTTCGAGAAATCAAATACATCCTTATTACCAGTCCTCATCGTGCAGCAGAGTGAATTTCCATTAACCTGAAGTGCAGCTCCCTAGCTTCTGTTACTCACACTAAGTTTTAAGTGAGGATTTTTTTTATCTAAAATGAAGGAAAGACAGAAATCTCTTTGATGCTACTGCTTTAAGTTGTGTTTCTATTATTAGAATATAAAAAAGCAGCAAAACAATGATATTCTCTAAGTGAATCTGTACGACAGAAGAGCCTATTTAAGGCACTAGTACAAAAAGAAGACAGATTGGTGTCTGGCATTAAAAAAACAGTGAAGGATGTAGATTGAACAACAACAAAAGATATCACAATGCTTTCTTCTCCTTCCCACTTCCTTTAGGCTCTTAAAGCTAGTAAGTGCATGGTATTTGAAGACTCTAAATAATTTAGATAAAATATATACATCTGAATCTATTACAGGAGACAATGCCACCATCCATATTACTGTTATTGCTAAAAGTAGTGTAAAGCTTTCTTTGCTATCTAGCTGCATAGTTTCAAAATTCAATCCTCTAATGCAATTCATTTTCTCTAACACAGAAAGCAGTGAACCACTTAATTTTCTTACACACAGAACTTTTTTTTCTTCAATTTAAGTGATAAGAAGTCAACAAGAGGGTTTCATTTCCCTCTCCACTTTTGACTGTTCCCTCAGGGTGTAGTGTCATTAAACTGGCAGCGGAAAGGAGTTAGGGAAAGTGACATCAGCCCTACTATGCTAGCTTTCTCATTGTGTTCTAAAGACTACTGCTTAGATATAAAGCACCCAGAGGCCCACTCCCAACTAAAACACATGTTGTCCCATGTTTCTCCATGTACACCTTTACTGACAGAAGAAGTTCCTTCAAATATCTGTACCTATTTTTCTCTTTATTTTTCTATTTATTTATTTATTTATTTATTCATTCATTCATTCATTCATTCATGGTGGGACCAGGGTTCGAACTCACGACCTTGTACTTGCCAGGCAGACACTTGTGCCATGGAGCTATCTCCTTGGTCCCTATTTTTCTCTTTAAATAAGATTGGGCATGGACAAGTTCAAGGAACACAGCCTGTTTAAAGACTGGATCTTCTATGGAGAAATTCCACACAAAGGATACTCAAGGGGCTAGAGGAAGTTCCCAACATAGAGAAGGAATGCTGTTCACAGAGTCAATTCAAACACTTTTCCCTTACATTACTGAAGCATTAGAAAAAGAAACAGCAGTGAAGACAGGCAGTAATATATTTTACCGTATGATCGCACAGACCTTGAAAATATTAGGTAAATGTAAAAATAGCTTAAAATTCCAATTATTCAATGTAATAACATATTATAAAAGCATAGTTTCACTATAAATATGTAAAATTCAATAGGCAAAAGAAAAATTCCCAGTAAAGAAGGAATTTCTGCCAGGCACCCACTTCTCTTTTTCTTAAATTATGTGACAATATAGATAGCTCTCACTATTTATTGTAATTCTTCTGACTACAGTACAGAAAAAGTTCTGTGCAAATGCAAGTGCCCGGAGCAAAAACAAACTGCAAGCTTGAAACATCACAGCAAGAAACAAGAAGATGGGACTACTTCAGAATATTAGTTTTCCCATTTACTCTCCAGAACGGTATTACTCCTGTAGAAGATATATAGACTTATACCAAAAGAACAGACAATAAAAATTGCATGTATCTATCTGTAAAATATGGTACTTTAATATGATTGCTCCTAATTGACACTGGGCCTTAAGCTTTAAGTGCTTATTCATATTTCAGTGTGACAGTCACTGAGGAGAGGAAATACTCTAGTGACAGTGGCATATGCCACTTTGATAAAGACTGTGTGAAGAAGAAAGACAAAAAAAACACAGTGGGAGCCAATGTACAAAGGCTCTTTACCCCCTGTCTCTGTGGTGCTCTTCTTGTTTAGGATTTTCAAGATGTCTTTGGTAATCTTCTTCAGCTGATGCCTGGCTTCATCCCGCTCCTTGCCGACTCCATAGAGAAGGATTGTGCGCTGGTTACATTCATGACTTGAAGATTCATCCTGAAAACCAGAAAATGTATTCTGAGACTCGTTTGCAGAGGTGGGCTTGCTCTCTGTTCCCCTAAATTGCACTAACTGCAGCACCTCCACACTGGGTTCCAAAATCCTTATTTGTCCAGTCTGGAACTTGCTAAAGTTAAAAATAATAATAATAAACCCAGTGTCAACTGACTTGAAGTTTAAATGGAGACATTTGGTGTGGGCATACCCTACAGAATAAGTTCTGGCTAGTAAAAACTTTTCATTGCTTAAAAATCCAATATGCTATTAATTTCGTATCATGTAACATGCTATGTTATTTGTACTTTCACCTTAAGGAAAATGTTATTTCTTAGCTTAGCTTTGTATGTATAGCACTGATATTTATTTTATACTTGGGGGGAAATTTTTACTGGGTCCTTCTAAAGTCTTCAGAAAAATATTATATTTACTTGCAATATTGCTCTTAGAAATACATTGCTATTTATCTCCAAGTGATAGATCGGAAAGACTGTGGGTCTCCTTAAGAGTGAGGCAGACAGCTGGAAATACAAACATGTTCTAACACCACCATTCTTCCCTCCACCAGTATGTCCAAAAACTGTATCGTCTGATGTGGGAGATTATTTATTCAGAACCTAGCAGAAGTATATACACACCACTAAGTACATCCCTTAGCTGACCTTAAGTAGTCCAGCGGAACTCTCACTTTAACACACAGCTTCTAATTTTCTAACTCAATTTTCTCCTTGAATTTTATGCTATAGGCTTCCATTTGGAGGGTAAAATTTCTAGCTCTAACTGAATGTAGCTCCTTTTCTTAACCTCTATACAACTTTGTTTATGCCAAGAATTTACTTTTCCTGCCAGTATCTTATCCAATGAAGCTCTGGGGAAGAAAAATAAAAAACCACAATGCATTAGTTCACAATGAGCAATGGCAGCACCAAAGAGCTCAGACCCATGGAACTCCTGAGTGCTAAACATGCGCTTAGCACAAAGCTACACCATGCTCCTATAGACAAAGAACGAGGCTTGCTTTGCTCCAATTCTGTTCCTAGTCCCTATCATTCTGCTAGTCTTTCCATCATCCACACACTTGTTATCTAGCCACACTTCCATTGTGCTGGTTCCTTTTTATTGCACTCTACCAGAACTCTACATTTGCACACCCACCTTATTTATCTTGCTCCAAGCCTCCATGAACTCATGGTGGCGCAAGTGTACAAATCTGCCAGGGAGGGAGAAGAGAAAGGGGGATGGGAGAGTGGAAGCGAAGGGGAGAGGGGAAAGCAGACACAGAAAGGGGTAGGGGTAAAGGGAAGGAGGGCGAGAGAGATAGGGACAGAGACAGAGTGAGACAGATGGGGAAGGGACAAAGGAAGGAAGAGGAGAGGGAAGAGAGAAGGGTAGGGAAAGTGATGCAGACAGAGATAGAGACAGAGACAGAGGGGGATGGATAGAGGAAAGGAAAAAGAGAGGAGAAAGAAAGGAAGGAGGGAGGAAGGAAGGGAGAGAAGGAGGGAGGGCAATAGGGAGGGACAGGAACAGAGACAGAGGTGCAGACAGACACAAAAAAAGGTTCTCCCAGAAGGATGTTGTTATTTAACATCCTAACAAATTATTAACAAGTAGATCTAACTGTAAGGAAAAAGGGGGGCTGGCAAGATAGCTCAGCAGACTAAGCACCTGCTTTGGCAAGCACAGGGACCAAGGTTTGATCCCCAGTCCTGCATGCTATGCTGGCCCTACCCCCAGGCATGATGAGTCAGCAAGGGAGTCCAGGTGTGGTGGTGCATGCCTGCAATCCTGGTGCTAGGGAGGCTGAAAACAGGGAGATCACTGTAAGTCTGAGCTGTGTAGTGAGACCCTGCACCAAATACATGAATGAAAGACAGAGACTGGGGTAGGGGGAGGGGGGAGGGAGGGAGGAAAGAAGGAAGGAAGGAAGGAAGGAAGGAAGGAAAGAAGGAAGGAAGGAGACAGTGGCAGATAGAGGATGTTAATGAGTGGGTTCTTATATAAAGCTGTACGTCTGAATAAGCTTAGTTGTTTAGCTGTTGTTACAGGGTGCTGGTAGCACAGCTCTTTGTCTGACAAGATGCATCCCTATGAAGAGAATAAGAGGGCACTGAGAACACTACAAAGTCAGGTGGTACAATTCAAATGTTCAGTCATTTCACTTAAGGTGGATGCCAACTGGTTCTTCATTAATGCCTACGTGAGAGGTGATGGAAAGAGTGAGCAGTTATTTGGTAACTCTACGGACTATGTACTGTATTTTCCCAGTTCCATGGTAAGAACTGGGAAAATATGCAGATGGCAGTTACCTGTCTTCAAGAAGCACACAGATTCAAGTCAAAAGCAAAAGTAGCAACTGCAGAAGACAAAGTCCACATAGGAACAGGGAGAGATGCATCCTAGAAAATCAATAAGCATAAGAGCTCAGAATAAACACAGAGCCAGCTGTGCTCACAGCAGCCCAGGAGTGGGCAGAGCCAGCTGTGCCTCGATCCTAGTCTTGCCACTTGACAACTCCATGATCCCATATTAGGAGCTTTCTTGAGTCACAGGTTCCTCCCCTGAAAAACTGGGGGAGCAACATCATCCTTGTAAGATCTTTGGGAGAACAACTAAGAGAAAGTATATAAAATGCTCGGGCATGTACAGGACATGGTTTTCACTGCCGAAGGTTTATCTTCTAGACTTCTTATCCTCCTTCCAGGGCCCAGGCTCCACAGCGTCATGTACTAGTCAAGTTTTCCCCCACACACTGGGGTAGATCCTTCCACGATTGCTATGCTTTCTACCACCTAAAATACTCTCAACAGCTCCACCCACACTTGCCAAAATGCTATGTGGAACTGCAGCGTCAGATCTCTACCCCTGTGTATGGACATCCTTCCATAAGATGGGGAGGGGGAAGAAGAGTTTGGAAAGTTTATCCCAGTGTAATTCAATTACTTTCTAGGCACTGTCTTGAGGTCTGTCTTCCCTGCTAGACTGCAATTTTCAAGAAAGACTTCATGTTTGTTTTATTTATTTTTCTTTTTTGCATTCTTCTTAATAAACACCAAGTTGGGACTCAGTATTTGTTAAGTACACCAAATGAATAAATAATTGGACTAATAAACAAGCATATGATGAAAGAAACAGGGCAGGGCTGAAGGCTAAAACAGAGATGGATTTCATAGGAAACTCAACCTGACATGGTTAAGCAGCAAGAAAAATAAAGGGAAGAAGTGAGTGTCCAAAAAAAAAGAAGTGAGTGTTCAACAGGAACCTTGAGCTAAAATCTGGGCAGTGTGCACTAAGTCTTAGTGACAGGTACCAAAACTAAGGAGCACAGGCCAAGACACAGCTGGTGGAAGTTAGGAATGGACTGGCTATCAGAGTGTAGGAAGTGGGTGGACGTCACAGTGGATTTCAAGATGGACCAACTTGAAAAATGTTTTGGAGGAAAAAAAAAAAAAAACATACATGATGAGGGCTGAATGGGTACAAGTGAGCAGAATTTGCAGAACAGATGGAAATGTAACTATGTAGCTTCTAGTTGGATGCCATCACTAATGGGGGTGGCAGAGAAAGACAACATGCCTGGGGGGGGGCCACAAACTCGACCTTTTCATAGTGGAAGACTGCAGCACTGAGATGGAGATGTACACAGATTGCCCACACATGGCTGCGAGCACATTTTATAATGGATCAGATGCCCTGATAAAAGCCCAGGGTCACAGAGATCAGGAGGCCTAAGAGCATGGGCCAGCAACTGCGTCTGCAGCTTGTTTACTAAATGCGATATATGGACCTCCATAGAGAAGTTTCTCTAAGGTGCTACACCAAGAAGGCAAGAAACAAGGACTGGAGTAAGAGACGACGATGAAATAGTGAACTGACCCACATTTACTACAAACTGAACATGAAGAGCAACAGCCTGAGAGAAAAAAATTATTTTGATAATCAACTTCAAACTTGTTTCAAAGATGTGATTCAAATAAACAAGTATTCAAAACAGAAATCAAGATCAAAGAATAGATTAAGTGTAAAGACAACAGGAGCCAATGGGCTCTTGTTTAGATTCACATGGAAGGAAAGAGACCTTCTGCGGGAAAGTGCATTAAAAAAAGGACAAATGTGGAGGTGAGGAGTGAGAAATGTAAGGAAGCTCCACCCAGTGCACTGGCCTGGACACGCCTGGGGAGTGGGGTTAGGAAGGTAGGTCAGGACTTGTTAGTGAGGGGCCCAGAGCACCATGCAGGTAACCAGAAATAAATTGATGATTAGCCCCTAAATGGGGATCAAGGATAGGATCTGCTTCTTATAGCTAATACTTTCAGGAAAATCAGTGTACTAGCATTCAACAAGGCTAGGTAGAGACATTTTAAAGCTACTTTTTCAGTAGCCTGTAAGATTTGTTTGCATACTTTGCTTTGTTCAAAAAGGACCTATCCTTCAAACTGCAAATTGTACTGAGTGGAAAAGTAGTCAGCCTAAGAAAAATGTGAAGTGTTTCTAAGGTACCAAAGACTTCTTTCAATTTGGTACTTATAAATTTGTGAATACATAATTATAATAGTAACGATGTCAGAGCAGCATCAGGAAGTCATTCTACAGTTATTCCTTGAAGGACATGCTGCTTAAGGGGGAAAAAAGAATTGAAGGGAGAGTCTCCAGGAAAAGCCAAGCTATCTGTTTTAAGTTTTCCCACTGCTGCTTCTAGGCTGAATGGGACATCTTCTCGATAAACCAAGTTCTGAGAACTTCCTCCTCCAGATCACTAACTCGCCTTCCCAGATGCTACCTCATGTCCACAGAGACTTACATCAAGAAAACAGAAGGAAATGCACTTAAAACCAGGGTGGGTTTATTACACAAAGATTAAGATGTTTCTTAAGCCTAACATCCTTCAAAGGAACAAACAATTAACAAAATTGAAGGCTGATCTAAGTCATTTTAATTTCCTTAAAATATGATTGATTAGAAATGTAGCCAAAATATGTATTCAGAAAGATGTGTGATTACCAGAACTGAGGGTTCTCCTTTCACTGTATTCACATTTTCTGATACTTTACAGTGATTCAATAGTCACAGTATTTAAATTATTAAACTAATCTGTAATCAAAACATAATCCCATTCTGAATGTGTGTCCTTTTCTTCCAAATAATTCTAAAAAACATATTGAAGTAGATGTAATTTTCCGGATAAAAGAACACATTTCTGTGAAAACCTGAGAATGTTTTTTCCCCAAGTGACTCTTTCTAGGCACACTATACTTCACTTATCCCTTTCCTCTAAGGTCCCATAATCTCCTTGACCAGAAAATTTGGGAAAACCCTGAGTTATAGGATGTTATAGCATAGGTTCTCTTCACCGGTAACCCACTGCAATTATGAAACATTAGACTATATATACAACTACATCCTCCTAGTTCACAGAGAAGAAAACTTTTTCTTTTCCTTCCTTTTTTTTTTCCTTTCTTCTTTTCTTTCTCCCCCACCCCTTTGGAACCAATATTGATTAGAAAATTTGTCATGTCTACACCCTGTGCTCTGTATAACATTTGTGAGGACAACAATATGCAGTGTCTCACCTATTGCGAATGTGCTACTAACATGTTTTGAAACTCTCATATTGTTATCTCTTATTAAAAGTAATAAAAACTAAAATTTAAAAAAAAGAACACATTTCATACTTTATTTTTGTTCGCTTAAACATTCAGACAGAATGAAAGGACACATTGTACAATAAACTAAATATAATATCCTGCCGCATTTCTAGGTGGTACAGCCAGCTTTATAAAAGTAACAAATTTAGCTAAGTGTTAAGCTTGTCAAATAAAAAAGAAAAACTAAAGAAAAATAAAACAAAGAGCTCTCAACACATGTCTTTACACATCATTTCTTTCAGCTGAGTTAAAATAAGGATAGACAAAATTAACTCGAACAGAAGTATTCTTTAGTTCTCAAATTTTTGAGAGACCTCTACAGATTTGGAAACACACATTTTCAAAAAGGCAGTATAATTTTAAAAGCCTGAACTTGCTTTCCTTTATAAGGGGAAGACTGACATGGAAAATAATAATGACCTTCTTAAAAGCCTTGTATTATCTGCATAGTAAAGAAACATCTCATAAACATTATGTAGAGTTTACAATGATATAAATGCAAGTATAATCATTTATTTCAAGAGGTGTAGCCACTTCACACCTGTCATTCACCTCTTATTCTTGGGCCTCAAAATGTGTGTCTGGGGGTGGGTTCACAGTCCTGTACATACACAGCTCCTACAAAACCATCAGCTTTGGAACCAGATGACTGGAATAGCCTCCAATTAACTTGAAAGCTTAGTTTCTCTGTTTCCTTCACCCAGATGAGGATAAAGTAAGTATGGCACTTCAGTGAGTAGATGAGATGATGGCTCAACTCATGACAATAAAAGAAATCAAATGTCAATTGTTACTATTTTAAAACATAAAATATCTTTTTTTTGGGGGGGGGGGTGCTGGGGATCAAACTCTGGACCTTGGGCTTGCCAGACAGGCATTTATGCTGCTGAGCTATATCCTATATTTTTTAAAATAAAACCTATGTTGTTTTTTTTTTTTTAATTTTTATTTTTTGGCAGTACTGGTGATTGAACTTAGGCCCTTTCACTTGTCAGGCAAGCGCTTACTCTACTGAGCTACCCTTTTAAATAGTAAAGTTTAGGTCTTCAAATCAACTCATAAAATAGGCTAATTAAACTTACTATATTAAATTTAAATTTAAAATAGAACACAATCTTTCTTCAAAGAAAGGTCTAGGATTAGGCTAATACTCCTAGGTGTCCAGCAGATGAGAACTAGTAAGTAACTGAAATGAATAAAGCTGAGACTTGTAATTGGCTTCCGATTCATGATGTCAATAAAGTTCTTATATCCATTTAAGCCAGTAATACTCGTATCTTAGTGTGCCTGAGCACACAAAGCCCAATAAAACACAGCTGGAAGTCAGTACATGCCCACTCCTGATTCAAGGGGACCAGGTCAGGCCCGAGAATATACACTTCTAGGTGAGGTTCAGAACCTCAAGAATCAATGTGGAAAAATTTAGTAACTGCAAATATAGACACAACACTCAAAATTCAACAGAAGTGATGAAAACAGGCATCACAGTAAAGGGACCTGCCCTACATTGTCCTCTGCTAACAGAGGACGATCCAGTTGGAGATGCTCTATCTTGTCCTTGCAAGGTGTTCCAGTAGCAAGTGTCACCCTGTTAGCTGTGTCCCTACCATATCTGTTGCCCTTTAGGTTTAAAATAACCATTAGTTATATTGTAATGCAAGAGTTTCATAATTTAATGTTATCATTCCAATTTTTCCCAAATTCAAAGCTATATAAAACTTTTTTTTCAAAAATTGTTCATATTTAAATCCTGTTTAAGAAAGGCATGAAGAATAAAGTTGCTTTATACAATATATCTGGCAATGGATAAAACTGTTTTTCTTTTATAATGTAATTTTGAAATCTGATCATTTATAATGGGAGGAAACTACAAAGAAGTTAATCAAATACAGATTTAAAATAATGACATTATTAACCAGGGAAAAACAAAGGCAAGAAGCTTAACATCCCTAATCAGCACATACTCTGAGTTAATACAATTACTTATCAGAAGATAATATATCATTCAGGGTGGAACACCACGTTTTCAGGTGAGTAAACATCTCTGAAAGCAAGCTTATAACCTCCAGGAAGCAAACTTTGGAGGCCTGATCTAAATTTGGACTTACAATTTGCAGGGAGAATAATGCAAAGAACTCCAAGTAATAATTCAGGCTTCAGTAAAAAGTCACAAGGTTTTTAACATTGCTTTTTAGTAGATGACTTCTCAGCCACTTTTGACCCTCATCTCCCAGGATGAAAGCAGAAGTCCTTAGAGCAGGCAGATGGAAATTCAGTGTCTACTTAGTTTCAAGCCCACAGTATTGAAGGTAATCTGATTGTGAAGTTCTCTCTCTCTCTGTGTCTCTCTGTGTCTCTCTCTGTGTCTCTCTCTGTCTCTCTCTCCATCTCTCTCTCTCTAGACTATTAAAGATTTCATTGATGAAAACTCAGAAAACTCTTAATCATGAAGTGTTTTGCCAACTACATTAAGACTTTAGAAGGACGATACCAGGGACCAGTCTGCAAGCTGCATTAAGTCCTACCACGGAGACACTCAGATCCTTCAGATCAACAGAATAACCAGGTAATGTTATATATCTATATGCACTTGACAAATAAGCATTTATACTATGATAGCTATGTAAGTTTTATAAACTTGAGATTAAAAATCTTGAATAGCTATACCGCTGCAAGCACATACTTGGAAAATTAAAATGCACATCGTATCAATGGCATCAGAGATGATCATTAAGCCTTTCAGTAAGAAAATATACAAAGAACAGATGCTTTTATTTATTTTGACAATGCGATTTAAGTAGAATCGGAGCCAAACTTCTTGCTGTCAGAAATACTTATTAAATAACATTCATGCAAAGTAGGCTTCATAAAGCACCATTGAAACTGTCAGAGGATGAACAAGTGAGAACTGCAAAGCAGCAGAAAGAAGGTTAAAAATCAATGATCTTGCCTCAATAAAATATCAAGTTTAGGTCAGCTACTTTTAAAGAGTTCAACAGAAAGGAAGCTGCACTTGTGACAGTGAAATTTTAAGTTGTTTTGCTTCTAATGATTACAGGATAAAGAAAAAATTCTATTAACAGTTTGAGGAATTTAGTGCTACCTTTATTACGCAAAATCTTTCACATGAAAGGTTTTTTTTCTATTAATTTATATATTTTTATTTTCAATATGACTATGTCTATCAGGAATACTTTATGTAGAATTAATTCTGCTTTACATTACATAAAATATAACAGTTGTCTCAGGCTTCACAACTTAGATGCCAAGCAGCAATACTGAAGCCACTGCTTAATTTTCTTTATAGCTGATTTTTGTGGTAATAAGAAATCAGAAAAGCACAGAAGTTTGCTCTTTATTGTAGCTACCATTCTATATTCCAAACGCCTAAAAAATATATCCTGGTTATTTTAAGAGTGTTGACTAATGAGTATATTTACCTAGGTAATGCCTTATTTTTTAGTTTTACATTTTTAACTGAATTCTATTCATAAAACCTATATAAAATTTCAAATACAGCCTATACAGTTGGAAGTGAGACATACACAAGTTAAAAATATCTAGAGCTAATTATTCACCATGAAGTTGACTTTTAAAGGAATGAGTGGGCAATATAGGGAATATTTCATAATTTACAGAGAAGTATTTTGGCTATGTTTTCCTAGTCAGTATTTAATAAAATCCTACAATGATTCCACAGTTGTTTTCTTCTACCCTTTAATTTCAAATTCTACTGGACAACTGTTAATCACTTCTCTTCCAAATATTCTAGAGCATGGGAGTAAATGAAGCCAGGAATAAGGATGATGTTGGAGAAATGGCCATAAATACGTAGGAGCTTAAGATCTTAAGAGGCATGGAAGTGAAGTTTAGAGAGAATAAAGCATAGTCTAATTGCTCTGTTTTTTTTTTTTGGCTTTTATAAGTAAACATAGCCAAGCTTAGACAACAATCAAAATTGCCCTGAAAAGCAGATATTCAATATAGCAGAAATGTAGAGCACCCTTAATATCATATCAGTATACCTGACTACACTAGGATATTTGCTAAGATTAAATATTTTGAGATTCTGCTTTCTGTGGTACTTTAATTGCCACAATAAAGGCCAGAAATCTCACTGTTTAGTGAAAGTTGTGCCTGAGAAAGTTGCAGAAATAAATTACAGAAAATTGGCAACATTAACATGAAGCACCAGGTCTAAAACAATCATCCTCCCTCCTGCTCTAGACAGTGAAGAGGACATGGAGGCCCCTGGCAACAACCTCACCTCCACACCTGGGAACAGCAGCGGGTGTGCCAGGGACTACAAGATCACCCAGATCCTCTTCCCCCTGCTCTACACTGTCCTGTTTTTTGTAGGACTCATCACAAACAGCCTGGCAATGAGGATTTTCTTTCAAATCAATAGTAAATCTAACTTCATTATTTTTCTAAAGAACACAGTCATTTCTGATCTTCTCATGATTCTGACTTTTCCATTCAAAATTCTTAGCGATGCTGAACTGGGACCAGGACCTTTGAGAACCTTTGTGTGTCAAGTTACCTCTGTCGTATTTTATTTCACAATGTATATCAGTATTTCATTCCTAGGACTGATAACTATTGACCGTTACCAGAAGACCACCAGACCATTTAAAACATCCAACCCCAGTAATCTCTTAGGGGCTAAGATTCTCTCTGTCGTCATCTGGGTCTTCATGTTCTTCTTCTCCTTGCCTAATATGATTCTCACCAACAAGAGACCAACAGACAAGAATGTGAAGAAATGCTCTTTCTTCAAATCACAGTTCGGACTGGTTTGGCATGAAATAGTCAATTATATCTGTCAAGTCATCTTTTGGATTAATTTTTTAATTATAATTGTATGCTATACACTCATTACTAAAGAACTTTATAGATCATATGTAAGAACAAGGGGGCCAGGCAAAGTCCCCAGAAAAAAGGTGAATGTCAAAGTTTTCATCATCATCGCTGTGTTCTTTACTTGCTTTGTTCCTTTCCATTTTGCCCGAATTCCCTATACCCTGAGTCAGACTCGGGATGTCTTCGACTGTGCTGCAGAGAACACTTTGTTCTACGTCAAAGAAAGCACACTCTGGTTAACTTCCTTGAATGCATGCTTGGATCCATTTATCTATTTTTTCCTTTGCAAATCCTTCAGAAATTCCTTGATAAGCATGCTGAGGTGTCACAATTCTGGGAAATCTCCACCCAGAGAAAAAAGAAAGAAAGGAGAGGATAGTGGTGACCCGAGTGAAGAGACCCCAATGTAAACAGACTTCCCCAAGGGAGTGCTACAAAGGACTAGGATTAAGAAGCCCTCAAGGGAAAGCTGTGCAAAAATGTCAACACTAAGAAGCAGCGGGTTTCTTAGCAGTATTTCAATAGATAACTAAAAAAGTAATTTTCACTGACTTTTTTAATCTAAAAAGCTATATTGAGATGTTTGAAAATAACTTACTTTGTAACTATGTAGTCAAAAACCATACCCAATCACCATGCCGCATGAAAAACTGCAAAGAATTCATGATTTACATAGCTTTTGCAATGGGTTACTATACAATAAGTACTGTAACTTCTAAAATACATCATTCCTCACAATTTTATTTTTATATTAACAGAAAATGGGCAATCTTACATAGTCTATTTGCCAAAAAATGGTTATTATCTTATTCCCCTAAGGAAACCATAACCTATTAGGAGATTTTTAAAACTTTAAGTATGATAGGTAAAGTATAACTACGGACTTTTAATTATCAAAATCTTCAGGGATTTAAATTGAAATGATATTTCATGGGACTGAATTTTTTAATTACTCAGGAAGATGAAAAGAGATTGAAAGAATGTCTTTCTAGTAAACAACAGAGATAACAAACTAGATCATTAAAACTAGGAGGATAACTTTCATAATACCCTAATAATAAAAAAAACTAGCAAAGTTGGTTTACTAATATTTTAACAACTTCAATAATACAGTATCATCATTCACACTAATATTTATTAACTAGCTTCAAGAAATACCTGTTGAATTAATGACTATTTCCCTTTACTAAGAAAAATAAATGAAACATGATGCAAAGTTGTATAGTATAATTACTATGAAGAAAGTGACTACTTGGCATAACTTCATTTGTATATGTGTGTATAAGCTAAAAATTCACATTAAACTCTTTATCACTTTGTTGTCATTCTTTGTAACGTACTATATAATTTCTTCCCATACAATTGCATCAAACATTAGATCCCTTTAAGAATCACTTCCAATACTGTCATACTACATGCTACTGTGCTGTCTCTTCTGAAGAGGTCACCTCAACAAGCTGACATACCATTGATAAAATTGGTCATACTTAGAGGACATAGTTTGATTTCACAAAAGCCATACTGGATACTTTTTAAATAGAAACATGGCACATATTTATGGGGTGTGGTGTAATATTTCAGTATATAAATTTAATTTTCACATCAGGGTCTACTTGATGTTTTTAATATAAATAAACTATGTAATGGTTGACATAAAAGTAAAATTTACTTACTTATGATGCTCAGAGGTGACTGTTAAGGAGAAAATGGCACAAACATCAATATATAAATATATGTCAAAAATAAAAAGGGTATCCTGTGATATAAAAATGCTCGCTGAACTTCAATAATATTCAAGCACATTATAATTTCTATGGAATTAAGTTTTGGTATAAGTTTAAGGACTCACTGAAGCCCCCTAGTGGTTATGTTTTCTCAAGCAGCTGCATTTCTTACTCTGCAATGGGTTCAAGGGAGCCCTGGATGTCAGTGGAGATACACACCAAGACCTGAGTGATAAGCACTCATATTCTATGTACTGCTGGGACAACAGCAGTGGCCATTTCTGCTACCTAAGTCTACTGTAGTATCAGATGGCTATACCGGCATGTTCCGTAAGAATACCAAGACATTTAATCTGGAAGAGAACCTAGGGAACAACCAGATTCAACAAACCACCTCACTTTGCACATGGGACAAACGAAGAGCAGCTCAACCTCTCAGCCCACTGTAAGTCACGACTATAGAGTGAACTAAAGGGGACCTCTTTATGGTGCCAAGGGCGGCAAATGTGAGCATGCTGGGAAACTGTAGAGTAGATGGAAATGACCTCAACAATCCTTCTTTGTTGGATTGTACTGATTTGCTGAGATGACATTTTTCCCGAGAGACTGAAAAACTATGCGTGCTATGTAGTCTGTATAGTATTATGGGATTTTTTTAATAAAAAGAACTGTATTGTATTTGGAATTACCTATCATATACATTTTAAGTCATATTTTGTTCAAATTTCTTTATCCAAAGACAATAGGTACCATATACTTCTACAAACAAAAGACAGTCTGAGAAGTCAGTATTTATTGAGTGCTACTTATAATTATACATGCTATGTCAATATCTCCAGATTTAAAAATTTTGATATGATAAATTTGATACTACAAAATGACTTTTATTTGTAAAAAAGTTATAGATATGGGTGAGTGAGAAAGTCAGAAGACAGAGAGCGGGAGGCTGAGGCAGGAGGATCAGTGCGAGTTCGAGGCCAGCCTGGGCTACAAAAGTGAGCTCAAGGCTAGCCTGAACTGCATAGCGAGACCCTGTCTCAAAAAGACAAAAAAAAAAAAAAAAAAAAAAAAAAAAAAAAAAAAGGAAGACAGAGAGGCAATGTAGCCTGCAGCCTTGGTGGCCCCAACACCTATGGTTACTCGTGAAGGTAGTTCCTCTCAGCGCTCCTTATGGGACACATCACAGCAGGGCTGGCAACTGCAGTTACTAGGCCAAAGCACACCTCACCACTCTGCACAGTTTATGATCTAAGAATCTTTTTATATTTTCTATTGGTTGTGGGGGAAAATTCAAAAGAAAATTTCATGAAACACATAATTCACATTGCAGTATGCACAAATAAGAATTCACACAGCAGGATGGTGTCATCCAGGCAGTGTCTATGGCTGCTTTCAAGGAACAGCTGCAGAAAGGAGTTGTGGTAACAGAGACTGCCAAGCCTGCACAATTTAAATATTTCCTACCTTGCTCTAAGAGTGGAGACTGGCATCCCTTGACATAGTACTATACAAACAGAAAAATAGACTCTGCCAGAACAGAACCATCTTTTTTGTTTTTAATGTAATTAGTACAGTATCTACAGGCTCTCACTATGTGGATCAGATTCACAGTGATTCCCATGCTTTCAGCCTCCAAAGTGCTGGGATTATAGGCTTGCATCACCACACCCAATTTCAATCAATAACTCAGTGTGCAGGGGAGGAGGGGGAATGCCACTCTGGGACTAGAACCTCAGCTGAGGTGCTCTGCCTAAGCAGGTGCTTCAGTCTGCTGAGCTATCAGGCCAGCCCAGAACCATCTTTTTGTACACAGAGGTGCTTCAGCAGCTGAACACAGCAAAGAGCTAGTCACTGCTGGTGGGCAATGTCCAAAGTGGGATTAAATACTGCCAGTGGGGGTGAAAAACGTGGGAACACAATAAATAATAATAAGTAGCTTAATTTCTAGAAGCAAATAGGGTAGCAGAAAGCAATTCCTAGGAGAAACAAAGTGGCCATTAAAAATAATACATATGTCCTCCTTATAAATGCATATATTTGGCAGTTTTTACTTACAAGTTTCTTATGGACTGAGAACATTTTCATCACATTAAAATATAAAATATAGGGGCTGGGGAAATAGCTTGGTAGTCTAAGTGCCTGCCGAGCAAGTGCCAGGACCCAGGTGTGCTGTGCTAGCCACTGTGTCTGGACGTAGTGGCACACACATGCAATCCCTGTGCTGGGCAGGCTTAGCCAGGAGGATCAGTACAAGTCTGAGCTGTGTAACAAGTCCTTATGCCACATACATACATACATACATACATACATACATACATGATTTTAAAAAATATTTTACAGAATACAAAATATAAAATATGTACATCCTACTTATAAATTTCAAATACATACATATAATATATAAAAACAGTATATCTTTTTTACCTCTGAACTTTTTATTTTTTAAAGAGAATAAGAAATTATAGAAGAAAAAAATCAGAAACAATATAGAATTTTATTAAATGATAGGAATTCAACAATGGTTATTATATTGCATATTGTTGTTTCCTAATTAGTTTTCAGATCACCAGGTGCAAGTATGCAAAATCAGCAAAAGGTAAAAAAAAGAAAGAAAAAAAAACAAAATGAGAGGAAAAAAAATTAAGCATTAATTGCTCCTTTCTACAGACCAGCAAAAATTAGTAAAACTTCTAACTGGATTTAAAAATATATAATTTGGGGTCTGGGGAGATAGTTCAGGGCACAAGCGCATGCCTAGCAAGTGCAAGGTCCTGAGTTCAATCCCTAGTTCCACAAATAACTAAAATAAATAAATAATATAAATATATATATAATTTATATATATGTATAGTTTTAAGGAATTCTACTCTTGGTGGGATTATAAATTGTATCATCTTTTTGAAAATATCACTCAACATTCTGATATATAATTTTTGACCCAGCTATTCTACTTGTAGAACATTTTTATAAATATATTGAAATAAATGCACAATAATATATGGGCATGCATTTACTTCACAGTATCGCTCTTAAGGAAAAATTGGAAACTAAGTGTCCTCAGTGGCAGTTAAACTAAACTATTAGATTTATATATTTATTATTACATTTATTATAAATACATGTCGCCTTTTAAACTGTCTATGCATACCAACATGGACCTAAACAAATATTCAATGCATATACAATATAAGTATATATGTATACATACATTGGTACATGCATGAAGGGAGATTAACTTTCCCATTCTGCTATATAAACTTCTGTATTTGGGTTTTCAAAAACATACTTGTACAAATTTTCTACTATTTGAACATACAAAAAAATCACTATATTTAGCTTTAAATTGTATAATTTAGTTCAGCGCTTTATCACCTCTGGGTACTACAGTATGGAATTTTTCAAACAATGTTATAAAATTTGAGGAAAGTACCGTGGTATACTTGGATGGGAATTAAAAGTCTCTTCTTAGAATACGCGACTTCCCACTTCCACTGTCTGTCCAAATCGAAGCAAATATTTTTGCATCTGTCAGACATTATTTACACAGTACTGATTAGTCAGATCAATAGGAATCCTTTGACCTAACTTGGAGACTAGCCACATGCAAACGGCTTGCTGCCACTGGGCAAGCTACATTTTATGATCTTTCATTTTCTCTTCTTTGATTCCTTCCTCACTATAGTTTTCAACCTCTAATCTCAGTCTGTAGCAGAAAGTTTCACAAGTCCAATGGTCAAACACTTTCACACACATTTAAGAGAATTCACTTCCATAACTAGAAGCAGACATAGTTAGCTGGTTCCTCTTTTTAAAGTTTCTCACACATTCAACCAAAATGTGATTTTTAGTTTTAATATTACGAAATTATCTTGTCCAGAATTTACCTTGTTTAAAGTAAAAATAGCCAAGCCTATGAACTGTTTGGGGGCTGGAAGGAAATTGGTAATGAACTACATAGGTGAAGCACCTCTACCTAAACATTTAAAACAAACAAAACAAAGTTTTCTTAATTGTTAGCTCCTGCAAAGGCAAACAAAAAGATACATGTTTAAATTCTGTCCCAACACATTAGTGAAATATTGCGGGTCAATAATATTTGAGTCACAGGCTGGGCGTGGTGGCTCACGCCTGTAATCCCAGCACTGGGGAGGCTGAGGCAGGAGGATCGGTGCGAGTTCGAGACCAGCCTGGGCTACAAAAGTGAGCTCAGGACCAGCCTCAACTGCATAGCGAGACCCTGTCTCAAAAAGACAAAAAAAAAAAAAATATATTTGAGTCACATATAGGTGTTTCAAATGGTTGGAATCAACCAAAATTAGTAGGCACTATCTATGTTGCCTCATATTTAATAATGTTCAAGGGAATACAAAATTTCTACCCTTGTAAGCCTGAACTAAGTCATTCAAAATTTTCTGATGAACTCAACTCTCTAATCTGGTTTAACTGTATAGTCACACTGGTGGCAAGAAATAGGAAATGAAACTTAACATGGGGAATCCACATATCCCATAAGATCTCCTAATTTCCTCTTTCCCTTCACCTATCTGAGAAGCAAACTCACAGTCAACAACTTTCTTTATATCCCAAGAGATGTAAAAGGGAAAGGAGAAACACTAATTCTAAAAATCTAAGCCTATGCCTAGTAAGCATAAGTTTTATCCCTGGTACTGGGGGGGGGGGGACAATAATAAAAACCTTAGCCTACAAATATTCATGAAATCTCTGGAGGTACTCTGTACTTCAAATACAAAAAGATTCCATAAAGTGGCTAATAAGTGAAATCATGCATCTCTACTCAATTCTATAATTCACACACCAGAGGTTGGGTGGCTAACATGCTCTCTGTGTGCCCAGCACAATTATGCACAATTAATTCATCTTCTCTAAAATGCTATGATGTTGATGATACTTTCAGGAATATTATACATGCAATAATATGCAGATGCAGAGCCGTTAAATCATTTGTCAATAATGTCATACCAAATTATT
The DNA here is from genome assembly GCA_004027025.1 of Myocastor coypus. NCBI lineage: Eukaryota > Metazoa > Chordata > Mammalia > Rodentia > Myocastoridae > Myocastor > Myocastor coypus. The sequence continues at coordinate 49,932 of PVJA010002399.1, read as the reverse complement.
AGTGGGTTTAGGGTTTGTGCCCCCAAAATCTAAATGTAAGAACCCTACTGATGGGGGCTCTTGGGATAGCTCAGTGGTTTAAATGCTTGCGATGGCAATCCCAGTCAGGCACAGGGGTTGCTGGTTCAATCCCCTATCCCATCCTTAAGGGAGCCTGAGCAAGGAAAAAAAAAAAAAAATCCTTCTCAACCTTCTGGGGCTGGGGAGACAGCTCAGAATAAGCACATGCCTGGCAAGTGCAAGGGCCTGAGTTCAATCTCCAGTTCTACAAAAAAACCAAAAACAAACAAAAAAACTCTACCACTTAGAAAATGCTACATGACCTCTCAGAAGTCCCAGGATCTGTGCTTGCTTCAGCAACATATATACTAAAATTGGAACAATACAGAAATCCCAGGATCAGATAATTGAAGCAAGAGTCTATAAAAGCCTGGCATGGTGGCTCATGCCTGTATTCCAAGCACTTGAGAGGCTAATGCAGGAGAACTGTTGTTAGTTTGTGACCAGATAGGTGAGTTCAAAGCCAGCCTCAACTGCACAGAAAAACCCTATCTCAAAAAACAATGACAATAATAATAATAATAATAATAATAATAACAAATAGGGCCGGGCGTGGTGGCTCACGCCTGTAATCCCAGCACTCGGGAGGCTGAGGCAGGAGGATCGGTGTGAGTTCGAGACCAGCCTGGGCTACAAAAGTGAGCTCAAGGCCAGCCACAACTGCATAGCGAGACCCTGTCTCAAAAAGACAAAATAAATAAATAAATAAATAAATAAAAATTCAAAGAAGTGCCTAAAAAAGGGCACCTAAGTAAACAAAAATTTCTATAAAGCACAGTCTGTCCATATGCAGGAGGTGATTCTGACTTTAGAGCCAAGTCTTTATCTCCTACTTGATTATGGCTTGGAACTGTATTTCTTCATCCTTACTCATACTAGAAGCACTCAAACTATGCATTGACTAGTATGGTGAAAAGATACAATTTCAGGAAAGTTACTAGGCCGAAGCAAAGATAACTGCAACTAAATTATTCAGATTATAGAGTAATAGTTAATAATTCTACCACAAAAGTTCATTTGTAGAACTTGTGAAGCGTGTTCTATTGGGTCACATTACACAAGCAAAATGAGGAAGGAAACTCGGTATAAAAAAGCAGAACACTGGCATCAGAAAGCTCTTCACAGGACGAATTAATGACTGCAGGAATAAGAAGAGGCAGAACTGAGTATCTCCTTGAATGAAGGTGAATTTCACTTTTTCTTATGAATATGCTTGCTTTTTAAAAGGCAGAATATGTTTAAGAAGTATTTAAGGTTAAATATTCTATAACCCATAGATTATGAGCATAAAAGAATTACTATATGGAGCATACAGCATGTAACATGTATTATCTTAGCAGGATTTTGTCTTACTGGCAATTGCGAATGAGGATAAACTTGCTCTTCAGATTTCACAGGGTATGAAAGTAGTGGTGGTGTTAGAAGTACCAAAGCTGTATTACATGCTTTAAAGCTTCTAGCCAGGTAACATGTGAGCTCTCAACAGATGTACTGAGTAAGTGCAGGGTTCTCACATGCTACAAATCATGAAGGGATTTCTGTTGTTCTCTGTTTGTATACATATTTCTTTGTAATAGATGACCCTGGATACCATCAATGCCACGGTGATACAGGGCTTCAACCGGTCTGAGCGGTGCCCAAGAGATACTCGGATAACACAGCTGGTGTTCCCAGCCCTCTACACTGTGGTTTTCTTCACTGGCATCCTGCTGAACACTCTGGCCCTATGGACCTTCATTCACATCCCTAGCTCCTCCACTTTCATCGTCTATCTCAAGAACACTTTGGTGGCTGACTTCATAATGACACTCATGCTTCCTTTCAAAATCCTCTCTGACTCTCACCTTGGGCCCTGGCAGCTCAGAGCCTTTGTGTGCCGTATCTCTGCCGTGATCTTTTACGAGACCATGTACATAGGAATCCTGCTGCTGGGCCTCATAGCCTTTGACAGATTCCTCAAGATCATCAGACCTTTTGGAAAATATTTTATTAAAAAACCTGTTTGTGCAAAAATAATCTCAACCCTCATCTGGCTCCTGATGTTCCTCATCTCCCTGCCAAATATGATCCTGAACAACAAGGCCACAACGCCATCATCTGTGAAAAAGTGTGCATCACTGAAGAGCCCTCTGGGGCTGCGATGGCATCAGGTGGTCAACTACATATGCCAGTTTATTTTTTGGACGATTTTTGTTCTGATGTTCCTGTTTTATGTGGTAATTGCAACAAAAGTATATAGTTCTTACAAAAGATTCAGAAGTAAGGATGGCAAAAACAACAGAAAGGTGGAGGGGAAAGTATTTGTGGTCATGGCCGTCTTCTTCATGTGCTTCGCTCCATTTCATTTTGCCAGAATACCTTACACTCACAGTCAGACTAACAACACAACTAACTGCAGGCTACAGCATCAACTCTTCATTGCTAAAGAAACAACCCTCTTTTTGGCAGCAACTAACATCTGTATGGACCCTTTAATATATATATTCTTATGTAAAAAATTCACAGAAAGATTACCATGTATGAAATGGAGAAAGACCACAGCATCAAGCCAAGAACACTGTACCAATGTGACAGAAAATATAACCCTAGGCTGAGAACTGTGTGACTAATTTCAAGCTAGTAATGATATTTCAAAAGGTCATTTATTTAAAAATCAAAATTAAGCAATAAAAGAAAAATACTGTAATAAATGTTTTCTTAAAATTATTATAATGTGCAGCAAAGACTGTGTAACTTACTTCCTAGTGGATCTAGTTATAAGCAGCACCCAATATTGAGACCCCAACAAAAAGAAAGCAAATGGCCACTAGGGGACACCTTTTCAAGGGCATTGAATTCATACTTTGGGGAATATTAAAAACTGTTTATCCCAAGAAGCCTCCTCTCCAAACATCTCATATTCTTTCCCATGTGATTTTGACAATGCTACCCGCTATATAGCACTAAAATGTTAGTAATTTTGACATGAACAAACCCTAACTTCCCAAGTTCCTCTATGACAGCTAGAACAGGGACAGAAACAGATGCTAGACATGAAGCATCAAGATTCCAAGTGGTTCAAAAAACCCCTGTGAAATCCTAGGGGAAGAAGTTTTTCCTTAGGAATCTAAAGAGCCTCTATTTCAATGGTATACTACAGGAGGTACATGTCACATTAAATTTTCCTGTGTACACTCTCAGTGTATATAAACTGAGGAGGAGAATACTTTGGTTTTCAGCAAAGCTTCCCTGGGTCAGCATCAACACCCCAACTCTACCATCGTGGTTGAAAACAACTACTTCACCACCCTCTGGGTGCATGTTAAGTTCCTCATCATAGATGTATTTATTATTTAACTGCAGTTCCTGACTGTATTGCTAGTGATAGTTACATTCTTATAAATTTTCTTCATATTTTCCAAAGTATTTCCCACAAGTCATGATTACAGTTGTTTTTTAAGTGTGGCGTACTATTCCTAGTATAAATAAGAAATATAGCTGCTGACCCAAAAAGCAGTAATATCCTCTACAAGATTTGTTTTCTATGTCTACTTATTCTTATTTACTTCTACGCTTTTCCTAAATCCCTTTGTGAGTTAAAAATAGTTTTTAAGGGAGATGTGTTTTTTCTGGAATTATGAGTACTAATTTACATTAGCTAAAGACAATACAAAAAGGGGGAAAAATATTCTCTGTAAATGTGTATGTTTTGCTGGCTTCAACACAGGCATCATAACATAAAGCCCAGATCTCTTTCCTTCCACAGCCCTCAGGCCCAAAAGGCCATGGAGCTTACCTACTGTTCTGGAATCATTTGCTACCTGCTTTTTCATTCCTTTAAGTTTATACTCCTGTATAAAATGGCAATTGTCAGGATATGCCATGCTTTTGCCCCTGGGCCTCTGCACATGTGTACTTCCTTTTCATCACCTAGAAAGCTTACTCTCCACAAGACCCTAAGCTGCCACCAGTGGCTCTGTGGCATCTCCTGTGGCCCACCTCCCCCTGCATCTCAAAGTCAGTCACTCCATCATCTGTGTGCTGTCATACCCCAATTCTTATACTTTGTAATTACTTGCTGAAATACAATCTTGCTCTTAAATAACCTATCTATATTTCTGATGGCAGAGGCTGACTCATTGTGTAATTAATAAATATTTGATAAAATAAGTGGGTTTAATATTTATGGACTAGAGAAGGAAGTACATAAAGGAAATCCTGTCGTTGAAGTTACTGTCCAACAATACCAACTTCTAGAAAGACATGGTGAGCTCCCTCTACTTGCTCTGAGAAGCAAGGGTGTGTCTAGGCTTACTACTGACTATAAAAAGGCAAGGTCATTCCACAACACTAGTGCGGCTCGCCCACAGGGACATCTCAATTGGAAAGCTAAAGACAGAATGCTTGATACTGGGTAAGTAAAATCAACAACTAGCATGTAACAATCTCTAAAATGCACCTTTATAAAGTACTTTTGACATTACCACGAGTGAGTTCAGTAAATCCATGCAACCTCTGCTGAGTACACTACACAAATGGGAAGAGCCATGCTTCACATTATTTGCATCGAAAGCACTGTTGCTACTGACAATCTATGCTAGATGCTGTAACCTACCTATTTTATCTCTAATAATATTTTCAATATCATTTGACATGGTTAGAGCTACCGTATGAATTCCAGATAAAATTTCAATATCAAAATCTTGCATATGTATAAATACATTATTCTATTACATTACAGTCAACAGTGAAGTGCCTGATTTATACAGCAAAATAATTTACCAAATGGAAAAAAAACATACTAGAGATATCTTAACATCACTTTCACAAAATGTTCCTCAAGACTAGCAGTCACGATTCTAAATTCCAGAATTTATGTATGGATGATATAACATAGCCATACATGACACAAAGAAAAGAAAAAAAATACCAATTTTACTATAGCCTGTGCATTCAGAATACAGTTAAGAGCTTTTCTGTTGTTTAGTTCTGTTTTATTTTTTGAGATAGGACCTCACTATGTGGTTCAGGCTGGTCCTGAACTCACTAGCAGCCCAGGCTGGCGTGACCTCTGGTGATTCTCCTGCTTTGGGCCACCTTAGTGCTGGGATCACAAGCACATACCACACTATACTCATCCAGTGGTGAAGGCTTTTGTCAAAAGGTAAAATGAACCAGGGATACAGCTCAGCAGCACAAAGGCCTGCCTGGCAAGCCTAAGGTCCTGAGTTTGAGTCCTGGTATACATAAACAAACAAACAAACAAACAAATGAGGAAAAAAAAAAAAGAAAAGAAAAGCTAAAATGGAGGCTGGGCATGATGAAGCATACCTGTAATCTCACCACTCTGAAAGCTAAAGGCAGGAAGATCACAAGTTCAACCCTAGGATGAGAAACTTAGCAACTTAGCAACTTGGTGAGAACCTATCTCAAAATGACCTAGCTCACTCAGTTTGAAGGCCCTGGGTTCAATCCCCAGCAACACATACAAAAACAAATAAATGAATACCTGCTAGTAAGTAATTATTTTTATAAGACAAATAGGAGGAAGTTTTCAGAATATTCTCCAGGAAGTGAAGGATGGGAAATGTAACTGTCACACATAGATGACTCTGGACAAATGAAGGGAAATTATTATGGCATGGGGTAGAGGGGGGGGTCCCCAGTTCAATGAAGTTAGAAGTTGAAAAAATTATTGTAAGGAATGAGAGTCCTCTACAAAGTCACCTGTATCTTAATACAACTAAATACCCAGAGTGGAAAAGCCCAACGAAAGGAGGCAGAGTCAAATATGTCAGGAAAGGTGCAATTGTAAGGCAACAGCTCCACTGAAGTCAGGATTTGTGAATCAGAAGTACCTAGGAATGTACCTTGCCATTTTGAATTTTACATAGAATCTAAATGTAAGCAATATAAGTAGAGAACATGTGCTACACGAGCTAATGAAGTTAAATGGCTTTAAGGAGGAACGCTAAGAACCACCAATGCTAGAGCTGCCTCCAGAGCTTCTCTATCGGTGAGTCTGGCGGAGGCCTGTGTCCAGGCTTTTAGGAAACCTGGTGCCTCAGGTAAGCCTCAGGCTGAGAACTGCTGGGCTTGCTGCTCCTGAGGCTCTGACTCCCATAGGGACTACCTTTCAGTACAGCCCTCCTGGATATGAAGATCTAAGTACTGGAGGGTCAGCAACAAGAGATACAACTGTCAGGAAGGGAGCAGGGCAGCCGCAGAATGACGGGAGCAACAAGGACTTGGCTGCCTGGAAAGCTCATGGCCCACTGCAAGGGGCACCCCTCCCTCAATGCCAAGGATGGGTGCAGGAGGGAGTTCAGACTGCCTGGCTGGTGAAATGATAGCATCAAGAATGAAATCAGCACATGTTATGTGCCAGCAGATGTATCTATGATATATTTATATGATCCCACTTAATATTCCCTGGATGCCTATACAGTATAATTATCTTTATCTTAGAGATAAAGAAGCTGAGAAACAGAAAGACTAACTAACTGGCATGGCATCATGCAGCTAGTGAGTAAAACTGAAATGACCCAGATTCTGGCTTCCAAGCCCATGTTCTTTTTTCTTTTTTTTTTTTTTTTCTTACTTATTTAGTACAAGGTCTATAGTGTCCTGCTACACAGATCAGATTCACAGTGATCCTCCTGTTTCAGCCTCTCAAGCACTAGGATAAAAGGCATGCACCACCACATCCAGTCTCAATCACCATCTCAGTGTGCCCTTGGGATGGGGCCCAGCACCCCACAGCAGGGATCAAACCCCTGTCCTCATGTCTAAGTGGGTACTTCAATCTTCTGAGCTATCTGGCTGCTTCCCTCTTTTTTCCAAGTCCATATGCTAAACTACTGTATTTACAACCTCGAATCTAATCTCAAGAGAAACCACACCAGGCTCCAGTGCTACATTTCTTGTAACCTATATAACTTCCACAGCACCCCCATTCTCCTGGCTGCAGAAAAATCTTGTGTGGGCTGGAAGCGGCCCAGGTACTGGCCTGGTTCGCAAGAACTTCCCACTACCTTATGGGCCTGCACTCATTCTCCGAGTGTCTGCTCTGAGCCAGGCATTTTAGAAGAATCCACATCTTCCTAATTCTCATTACCTCCCCATGAGACAGATAATGGCAGGTTCCCTGTGGGGAAGAGAAGGACAGAAAAGAAAACTGAAGCAGAAAGAAAGCCTATGTCCTACCCTCAACACTGTCACCCTTCACAAAAAGGGCAAAGGTGGGAGTGAAACCCACACTGGTGGACCAAACCCCAGCTACTCTGATATTTGGCCTCTGTGCTATCAGTCAAAGGCTGACGTCAAAACCCATCAGTGAGAATAAGAGAAAGCAGCTGGAAGGAAACAGGTCTTCCACAAACGAGCTTCACGGGCCCAGAAGGAGGAAGGGTACAACAGGATACCCTGTACACACTCAATGTATCCCTCTAGCATTTGACAGTTTTTGAGAAAATTTAAATCCCAAAGAACAGATCTGTGTGTTGGTTAGGTAAGTAACCCCTTCATCATCTGCATGGGCCTGGGCCTCTGGTCTCTGAAACTGAAACCTGGTAAGGAATACAGACCACAGTGACTGCAGCTGTTGCACAGAGGCACCTTCTGCAGAAAAGTTGGCCAATGCCAAGTGCTGACAACAAGGCAGAGCTCAGATGTGATGGCAATCTGAACCAGAACTTGACAGAGAAAGCAGCAGTCACAGGGTGGTTATGCTGCAGGATGATGAGCAGTTTCAGGGGAGGCTCAGGCAGAGGTAGGCCTGCCCTGGCTGGAGAACAGGGACAAAGGTTGCCTGAGAATACAAAACACAGAAAATAAACTGAGAAAGAGAACTGTATGGGGGTGTGGTGAGGCATCTGTATTTCTCTAGTGAGCTGCTGAAAGTGGATGAGGCAAAGAACTAAATGCTGGAGAGGCTGTGCTTTAGGAAAATCACTTGTCCAAGAGGACTAACACTAATCCTAGTTGTGGCCAGGTCAACTAGTCTTCCATCTATGCAGTCAGCAGTCACAGAAGAAAAAAATCTGCATGGTACTAGAGAAAGTTTTAGCCCAAAATTGGAAGCTGAGGACTATATGCAAAATGTTTAGGATTAACACACCAAGTGTCCTTTTGATGGGGTCTGCATCTCTAGCTCCAAGTGATAGCCAGCTGCTGAAAATATCACTAGGTTAACTGATAGAAGGGAAACAAACAGATCTATGGTAGTGCAGCTTGAGTCTGAGGTATCACTGGGAGAGCCAGATGAGAGTCAAGACCAGGGTGGACCAGGGTGCTGCAATAGGGCACAGTAGAGGCCAAAGGAATGCTCTTTGCTGCTACAAGGAGAGCTAAAGAGGATAAAGGGGAACCACGCAGACTCGCAGAGGCCATATTACACAAGTCACACACACAGCGGAAGAGGAACAGAGGAGAATGGGGGAGGGGAAACTTTGCAAATCAAGGAACAAGAGAAATTCAGAAGAAATAGAAACAGTGATCAAATCTGATGAGTCCACAACTACAAGGTTACTGGTAACTTCAAGGAAGTGGAGGGATAGAACTCTTGCTTGTGAATGGTACAGCTTAGCACTTCTCTTGCTATAAAGGAAAAGTCAGTTGAGTTCTACAGAGAAACGATAGCTACCACATTAGACACTTTTCATGGACAAGTACAATAGGTCTTCATATAATGAAAAGTTCAGAGTGAATATGTCCCACATGACATGGCAGAGCACAAATCATTTGGATAGGAAAATCACAAGGACAGGAAAATCAACCTCAGTTTCCAAATAGCTGTATCAGTCCTTCAGATATCCTTGTCCCCTAGGGTTCCCATTCCCTACCCCTACCTAGTGTAGCACAGCTTATTGGTGAGTGGAGGTGAAGTGGAAAAGCAAGGGATGGGGAGCCTCAAGAGAAAATGGGGGTAGGGACAGAGGGCTCAGAAGAGGAGGACTAATAGAAGAAAAAGGAAAAATAAAAAACAGAAAGGAAACTACAGTTAAGACTTATAGCACATAGATAAGCCCATGGTTTTATCAATTTTTTCTTTTTTTATGAGCTAGAAGAAAAAAGTAAATAGTTCTTCTTTTTTTGACGGTTTCAAAACACGTTAGTAATACATTCCCAATAATTGATACAATGCACATTGTTGTCCTCATTGTAGTTATGCAGAGCACAGGGTGTAGACATGATAAATTTTCTAATGGTTATTAGTACAATAGATTTCTTCTCTTTGATCTAAGAGAAGGTAGTTGTATGCATAGTCAAATGTTCCATAATTGCAGTGGGTTACTGGCAGAACCAGCAATGTTGGAAGCTGTTGATTAGAGCCTTTTACAGCTCAGCATACCAAACTTCCTTTATGTTTTATGCATCATGTTTAAACTTTTCTGCTGGATGGTTAAGGGTAAGTTAAAGCAAGACCTGTATAACAAAAAACAGTTTTTGTATCTCCCAAAGTCAGTCAAATCCCCTCAGTATTTACTTTGTAACCATGTACAGTGCTTTGTAGAACTGTTGTCAGTGTCAGCCATCTGGATGAGTCACAGCCATTGCTTGGCCAGTTTGCTCTCTGTGAAAGCCCAAGAGAATGTTTTCTCTCTAGGTGACTCTCCTTAGGCATACTATATACCTTCAATCTCCTTCCTCTGCGGTTCCTTAATCTCCTTGAACAGAAAATTTGGGAAACCACTGAGTTATAGGATGTTACAGCACAGGTTGTTCTGTCCTGAGCTTGACTGACCTTGAAGGACTAGGGCCAAAATATTGGCTATCCTTGTATAAGCCCATTTTTTTTTAATCTTTATTTCATTCAGCATATGAACTTTGGCTACTCCTGTAATAAAACTCAAACTGACAAATCTAATACCCTGAGGCACAGAAGAAGGCATAACGTCTGAACTTCTGTTTAAAAGTAGGATGGTGTACATGACTGTATATATATCATGAAATCTTATTGAATGTATATTGGAATTCTTTCACAGCTTTATCTTTAAAAATATTATCCTGATGTATTAAACTTATATATCATGCTAATCTTTCACTTATCTTTTATTCCATTTAATCATGTAATTTTTTTTTTTGAAACAAGAAATACCTCTCCTGTAAAGAACTAACTTGAGTGCCTGGCCTGCTTAGACCACCTCCCATCTCCCCACATACCCTTTCCCACAATGTCAGACAGTCTTGAGTATGGAAGTCCTAATCTTCTTGTCTGTAGCAATGAAAATTTTCAAGAAAGATTACAAAAAGTATTTGAAAATATATTTATCCATCTTAAAAGGAAATTGAGAGCTTTCTAAATATAGATGAATTATTGACATATTGTAACTACTCAGTTGAGCTGTGAGAACACACACACGCATGTACGCATGCACGTGAATGTACAGGGGTTTTGCTCGGAACTTGAACTCTGGGCTTTCACAGTGAGCTAAATCCCCAGCTCTTTTTGTTTTTGAGACAGGTGTCTCACTAAATTGCCCAAGCTGGGCTTGAACCATGACCCTCCTGCCTAATTATTCCAGCTCTACGAGGCATGAAAGGCCTCCATTCATTCACTTCCTCTCTTGTGGCCTTCCAACAGAAAGAGTGTTTCTGTTCTCCTAAATTCTAAGCAAGTTTTACATTCTGTAGGAATTACATTACATATTACATTGAAGTCTTACAATCTTACATGTAGGCAGCTCCATGCTCAGTTTCCAAAAGAAAACAAAATGATGCTCAAGTAAATTAGTGACTTTGTTCAAAATAAAATGCTACTAAATGAGGAAGCTGATATGCAATTTAGAGCCTCCCTGAGCCCTGTGACCAGTTCTACGCTTATCCTTTCACAAATTATGTTTCACAAACAAGATTTCCTCAGCTGGAGACCAGATATCTCTCTCTAGTGATATCACTAAAAGAATAAGAGTCAGACACAGCCCTATCTCCAGACTCAAAATCCAAACCACCCTTTCCCTTTAATCAACCATTATAAATGAGGTTCTCAGACTAGAAAAGAATAAGTGTTTTATGCAAAGCAGGCATAATAGATACAAATCATTTCAAGCGTTAGATTAAATATAGTAATTCAAGCACAAGTCCCCAAAGATAGCAATCTCATCAAAAGAATATTAAAGAGATGGTAATAATTATACACAGCACAAATGTACAGCTACTGGATGTGAGCTGCGGTTAGAATGACTTTGAGTACAGAGATGGAACAGTAAGATTTTGTGAGGAATTTATTACAACTCTCAATGCATGTTCTGGCTATATGGGAAAGACATGAGTATTTAAGACAATTTACCAACAGCTTTCTTTCTATTATGTCTTTTTATTTTTTCTCCAGTAATTGAGGTAGTATACTATACAAGACTTTGATATCCTCTATATGAGCATTTTTCTTAAAAAAGAAATAGACAAATCTGAGTTTCTAGTGATACAGGAAAATGAGATTCACAACACAAATCATAAGCCTTCCAACACTGGAAGAGCAGACTGCACCGGTCTCTATTGACAGAAAGACCAAGGAGGAAAGAACAAGAAGCCTTGTGACATGTAGAATCGACAAGGAGGTCAAGGTAAGTCTTGGTGATACATGTGCTCAGGTTCTAATACCAAAGTAGTGAGAACTGAAAGTAAAATGTCCATTTCAAGATTGAGAAGATCCTATCAACAATATTACTTAATTCTCATTTGGGGGATCATATGACAAATATTTTCATTCCTTGAGTTCCTAATGCTCTCCAAGAATATGTTTTGTTATCAGTAAGGTTATGATCAACTTGTTCAAATTTCTGTGATTGAACTAGAATCTTCATCTGGTACACACTAAATAGAAGTTATATGAGCCACCCAAATATCTCAAAGAAAAATGGCCCTACTGACTTTTTAATTAATCATCAATGAACTTGGCTTACATCCAAAAGCAAAATTATAGATTCCTATTTTATTTCAAAACTCTAAACTCCAATGTAAACTTCACTGTAGTACAATCTGATTGCCTCAGGACCACAGAAGAATTCCCTTGCTGTGTGTTCCTCAAGGTGGACCTAGCAAACACAGAGGAGAACTAATCTTCTGAAGCAAGAAGATTTAAGAGGAACACAAAAATATGTACAAGGATCTGTTCTAGGAATAGAAGGTGCTAAAAACCATAAGATTAAGCAGTATGAAAGGACTGACAGATTGCATAGCACAAAATAAAGAATACATAGAAGATACTATTGTGAAACTGGCAGATTTCTAATGTAAATTTTAAAGCAAACTTCTCAATACTTCTAAATACTGCTCTTTCACATTAATGTCCAGGCTACTAATAACAGTGTGATAGATAAGTGAATACAACTGTGCTTTTTGGGAAATACATGTGACACACTTGTAATGACTGTCACTTCAAACACATTTTCAAAATATATGGGTGCCAGGGAGAGTATGTTTTAAAAATTGTAACAATTTGTAAATAGAAAAAAATCCAGTCAAAAAGTTCTTTTGACTAGTACATAGATTTAAAATTCCTAAAAATAATATCAGCAGAAATACAATGATATCTATCTCCAAAAGAAAAAGCCTGTTTCGGGCATTGCAGTGGCAGAAACACACGCACACACAGAGGATGGGGTCTTATCTTCAGAATAAGTTTGAGATTTACAATTAGTAAACAATATTATAGCAAGAGTTACTCTGCATTTAACTTTAGTTATTGCTATAAATCCTCCTGGAACTTCTATGAAATCCGAAACTAGCTACAAAAACCAGCAGAAAAAAGCGCAGGCTTATGCTTCAAAACATGAACAATGACCAAGCTGTGGGCTGGCTACTGGCTGCTCCTTCAGTCAAAGCACTACACTCTTTTCATGACTAAGCCTGTACTGCCCTTTTTTGAATGCTAGGCATGATCAGTCTTAACAAGTTCTAACTTGAGAATGGCATAAATTCCTTGAAGACTAACACGTAAAGTCTGCCTCATGTTAATATTTTCATTAAAAAACTGTTTGCATCAGCTCCCAAAGAAGTACTAAGTTACTACACACACACAAACACACACACACACAGAATTAAGGAAGGGGAAGGCCTGTTCTACCTCAAGCTCACACTGGGACAGGACAAGGCACATGTCCCCATTATCCTAACAACCAACACACAAAGGGTTTCAGTCTAAACAACGGGCTCTCTTCAGAAGCGCAAGGGCCTACGATAATTATTTTGTACTGTTCACCTGTTTCACAGGATTGTTTGTTGGTTTATTTGTTTTAAAAAAAACACATGGCTAAACCATGGCATCTCATCCTAAATAACCAAAATATTTTCCTTTAAGATAAAAAAAAAAAAAATAATAATCCCAGCACTTGGGAGGCTGAGGCAGGAGGATTGATGTGAGTTCAAGACCATCCTGAGCTACCAAAGTGAGCTCAAGGCCAGCCTAAACTGCACATCGAGACCCTGTCTCAAACAGACAAAAAAAAAAAAAAAAAGTTTATAAAAAAAAAAAATCAGCAACTTGCTAAACACGCACTTTCCTTACAGTGAAGAAGCCAATATTAAACTTAACTGACCTTAATAAGACAAAGACAACCCAGGCAATTACTGTATTAAAATTCAAGGTATACAACAGGATTCGTATTTATTCATATCAGCCTCATATTTACTGCTATAGGCTCCCCATTATGACTATACATACCAACTAAAATTTAATGCAATGATCCTAAGAATTTGCAGAGAAGGTCTTTGAAGCAGACCACCAGAGATGATTAGCCTTTAAAGTGATGCTCTTAAGCCAGGCATGGTGGCTCATGCCTGTAATCCCAGCACTGGGGAGGCTGAGGCAGGAGGATTGGTGTGATTTTGAGACCAGCCTGGGCTACAAAAGTGAGCTCAAGGCCAGCCTCAACTGCATAGTGAGATCCTCTCTCAAGAAGACAAAAAAAAAAAAAAAAAAAAAAAAAAAAAAAAAAAAAAAAAAAAAAAAAAAAAAAAAAAAAAAAAAAAAAAAAGTGATGCTCTTAACACTAAGCAACTGTTTGGGAATTGGTTTTGAACTATGAATAACAATGTGCCACTTACTATTAATGGGTTAAGATTTGTAATATTTGCCAGTCTCTCCAAATCAGGCCCCTGTAGCACGACCCCTTTGCTCCAAGTGCATAGAACTGGCCTGGGAAAAGGAAAAGCCCACAGAGAAGATATAAAAGCAACAATGTGAAACCCAACCTGAGTGAAGAGCTGCTTGTAAATACAGAAAATTTTGATGAGAGCAAGCCATTATTAAGTTGGCTTTCATTCACAGACCTTTTGTAGGACTAGCTGTTCATAACATGCTCATCTACCCTTCACAAATGTGGACACTTGCAGTCATCTGTTTTTGTTTGTTTGGAAAGACTATAGAAAAAATGGAATTTTGATACATTTTGGCAATTTAACATACTTGTTTTTTTTCTATAAACACAGAAGGAAAAGAAAGTAGTATAAATATATTATTTCCTTAAGGTCTAAATAAACATTACATAATATCCACTGTAAACTTAACTAAAAAATATTTCCAGCGCGGGACTGGCAGTTCGGTCCTAGGTACTGTATGCCGCACTAGCCCTGCCCTTGGACACACTGAGCCAGCCACTGAGTCCAGATGTGGTGGAGCACTACTGTAATCCCAGTGCTGGAGAGGTTCAAAGCAGGAGGATCACTACAAGTCTGAGCTGTGTAGTGAGATCCTGTACCAAATACATAAGTTAAATATATCTACATAAATATATTTCCACTTGTCACTATCATTTTTATCTCTCATCTTTCACAGTAATAAGTTTTTATTTCATTTGGCAAAAAAAAATTGCATATTTGTTTAAATGCTACATTCAAGAAAATACCAGAATCTTTGGAAATTTGTATCTGAAAGCTCTAAAATTAATTACCAATAAAAAATGATTGGGTGGTTATACAAATACATGGGATGCTTTTTAAAAAGATCAAGTTGCATTATTTGAAAAATAGCATGCAAATAACTCAGTGAACCTGCCTCCTAGTTAACCTCATTTAAAATATTTGAACATGTATATGTGTATATGTGAAAATGATCCATAGATTTCATCTGAAATCTGTATAGGACTACAGGTTTCCAAAGCCATCAGTTACCTCTGGATGTACTTTTTACCTTTTCTCTTTAAATATGTAGTGGTTTTTAAAATTTTTCTATCTCATGAGATATACTTGTATTAATTTCAACCCAGAACTTAGTCATCAGGAAAACTTCAAGTGCATAATTTCTAATTTGCAACTGAAAACCAAAACAATGGGGGGAGGAGTAAACTTAAAGACTGCATCTGGTTGGTAACCAAGACCCCTACCCCAGGTTCTCCCCTGTGCCTCTGCTGACTGCTGGCGCTGAGCTCCAGCTCTCTGTGTGCCCTTTGGGTGAATCACCAGCACTGGCTGATTCCTACAGGTTCAGGAAATGCTCTTCCCCGTCTGCAAAACTCACCTACTCTAAAGGTGAGTCATCTACATTATCTACGGAGCAAGCTGCACCACTTATTCCCAGGCGGGCGAGCAAGTCTGAAAGGGCGGCTGGGGGACGACCTTCGCAGTGGTAGACGAGTGTGGACCATTACTGGCAGGAGCAAGAAAATGATCACCTTTTATTCTTCCCCAGAAAATCAACTGCCTAGCCAGCCTTAGCTTTAAGGCTTATTCTCCATTGGAGATGAGAAGCCTGCCTCAACACGAAGACACTCGTGCCAGGTAAATGGACAGCCGGCCACCACAATGAAAGGTAATCAAAAAATTTTTATTTTCTTAAAAGCTACAGTTGATGGGTTACTATCATGACTAAGACTGTGTTATACTTTTCCTTAAATGTGAGATTTGAAAAAAACTAGAAATTAGAGTGCGGACAGAAATATACATCAGTCCCCAAGGGAGGCACCACTTTTGAAATGGGGCCATGGGTGCCTCTGGGTTTCCAATTCAGGAGCCAGAACATGGAAACTGGCTACTGTGCCTTTAAGCTTGGAAAAGTTTCTGTACTCCGATCTACTGAACGTATTTTTTGGTCACAGTTACTTTATTAGATGAGTGAAATCAAATGCCTTTTACAATTGTTTGCTAAGACACAAAATCATGTTTCATAATCTTTTGTGCATATTTTTTTTTAAGGAGACCAAAGAGAAAAACGACTTTTTTTTCAGTCCTGACTGCCTCACTTTGATCAAAAGAATCTCACTCTTTTTGTCGTACATAAAGAACAGGGTAATCTTCATTCTGATGCCTTAGGAAATCAAGTTAAAACATGTCAGGAAGATACTAAGAAAACTGCCCAGTAACTGACAAACAGGTTAGCAACAGCTCAGTCAGGTTCCACATTCAAACTCTCAGGAAAATTCTCACTTCAGGAAGGAAAACAAAAAGCACACATGTAGAGTTCATCTTTTCTAAATTATAATAAAGGTGTTCAGTGAAGGATGAGCCTAGGGTAGACGCATTTATTCAGTAAAGACTTAACCATGATAGAACTTAATACCATATTCTCAAATTGAATTTGTTTTCTCAGTGTTAATATCGTATCAATAGTTTTCTTTCTTCTAGTTTGAGATTCCAACTTACTAGCAAAATGAATGGCACCAAGTCTGGCAAATACTACTATATAGTTAGGGCCAGAGAAAGCCAGTTACCCTGCTGTGGTTTATTTCTGCCCATGTAAGGCTGTCTCTGTAAAGTTAGGGATCAAGGAAACATAATCTCTAAGTCCTTCAGAATAATCCCATTCACAGGCTTGTCTCTGACATCAATTTTTGCAGCATAGGAAAGAAGGATAGAGGAACAATATATGCTCTGAATTCTTTATTTAAGAAAAGAATCTAGGAAAAGAAAGTATTTACTCAGAAAACTCTGTTTCATACAGATGCCAAGGAAGCAATTTTCTTCCCTGAGACGGTATTAGAAGAGAGTCATATTGAGAGGAAGAAGGGAGGCTAAATTAGAAAGAATATTCTTATTCAAGTTGTGCCCATCTATCTGCCTACTTCTCTTCCTTCCTTGATGGCTTACCACTCTATTCCCTTTATGAAATGTTTCATGCTAACTCTATACTCTGAGAAAATGCTACAGAAATTTAAAGTAGAAGAGTGCTGAATGGCCACTGGTTGTCAGTGTGCTCTAAACTGAGGGAAACTGGGAAAATCTACCAAAGCCCAGGAAAGAGTGGGGGTGAGAAGAGAACAGGCCAAGTCTGGGTGAGCCGCCCCCTGCAACTTCCAGAGCAGATGCCCTGTCTGTGCACAGGCATAGGACAGGAGTTGTGACTTGGTGTGCAAAACGCATGACTTCAGCAAAATTATCTGTGTTTGGGGCCTGACTGTGCCAGAAACCATGACTGTGACTGGAGAAATCCTCTGACTTCCTCAAAGATCACTGCTGTCCTTCCAGGTAGAATGAGGCGATTCAGTCATGAGATCACCCGGGTAGTATGGTCCCCTAGAGTTCTCTGATCTGAGAGATGTACTTAGTTTTGGGGTCATTATTAGAGCCCAAAGGTCAAACTAAGCGCTGAGGAATGCCTGAGAGGTGTGTGCGAGAACCAAAACAGAAGCACTCCCTAGTTTATCCCTACCCACCTCCACAGTACTGATAAATTTCACTTTCTCTAAATCTCAGATTCTTCCTTTGCAAGATGAACAAGAGTAAAGTGTGTTTCCTCTGGGTTGGAAAGGTTTAGATCAACACAAGTGCAGGGACCAGCTGCAGTTCTCAAGTTGTAACCAACTGAAGCTGACAGGCAAGAGCGTAGGTGAATGTAGCCCTGCTATTAAAAACCAGATGAGTGAACCCCACGCAGAGCCCCAGGGTGAAGAAGATGACACTCAAACTTTCTGCTTTAGACCCAAGTTAAAGCCTGGCTTGATTTAATTAATGTTCTTATTGGCCAAGGCTGAGAAAAGGCACTCTAAAATATAGCTTTAAAAAAGTAACCTTCAAATCAATTCTATTCAATATTAGGAATCACATTAAGTCACATCAGTAATTTTATTATTTTTCTTCTAGAGTAATTTCTAATACTTTCTATCATTTGGAGGGCAAGCAATTCACTCAGTCCACCCCTCCTTCCCCTCTCTCTCGTGACACTGGACACTGAGCACAGGTCTTACGTATACTAAGGAATCACTCTTCCACTCACCTGTGTTTCTAGCTCTACTTTTTCTCATGTCTTAGGATCTCTAAGAACAAACTATGTTTCTAGCATTAATATAAAACAGTAATAATTAGCATGCATTGATAATTTAATAAGTGCAAAGGCTATTGTGTATTTAGCCAGATATTTTTAAGAGAGAATGCACTATCACACCTATTTTACAGATGAGCAAACATTAGCACTTACGATGACAGTTCTGCCATGAACCACATATGTGCCTGCAGCCTACGCTGCTCCTATTCTCTACTTTTCAAATTCTGAATAAACTCGGTCTTTGCTATTAGCTACATCTGCAGGAAGCTTACTGGGAAAAATCATATAGCTGCACTGTATACTTACCATACTATCTGACTAGAATAGATAACTGGTTGTCTTGGGTGTATCTGCCCTACAATCAAGGCAGGGTTTCTTTGACTCGTGGCTTTCCCAAAGGAGACATGAGATTATAATCAGCACTGAATACCCAGTCCTGCCGAGGCAGTGGCAGAGCAAGAGCCGTGAATACCGCACTCCAGACTGACAGTCCACCTTGCAGAGCTCGGTGGGTGCTGCAGCACCACAGCAACACACAGCTCATGCATTTGGGAATAGCCTCTGGAAACCTCAGCCTCTTCACTTGAAAAGAGGGGAGTAATAGTTCTTAACACATCTCAAGCTCCATCACAATGCCGAGTTTTCTCCACAAGCCAAGCTCTAACCAAACACCCCCAATGCCAATACTTCACTCAGCCTTATGAGGACTGTGTTACAGAAAAAGGAAACGAAGGCACGTTGGGATTAAGTAACTTACTGGAGTTAATAGCAGATCTACAAAGCTTGACCGATGACCTTTTAACAAATTTAAATATAGACCTGCAATGTAAATCAGTCCTGGGTACACAAGAACATCAGCCACCATCGCTGAACCTTCAGTCCTGCTGTCCTTGTTGCACCGCATGAAATAGAAACAGACTGTTAGGCTGCCAGAGTAGCACTTGCTTGTAGCCTGCACTGCTTCTCACAGAACACTTGAGCTGTGTGCACCTGTTACACCACATGCATCTGTTGTGGCTCTCCGGCTGAAAGCTGACAACAGAGAGCCAAGAAGCCAATGTGTGGATAGACACCAATTGCCTCAGGATTGTAGGCTACACTCACATGGTGATGTGCCTGTTCAAACTTGCCCCTCTTCATACCTGTCCGGCCCAGGAACATAATAAAAACCAAACATAAATCACTTTACATGAACTGGTTAATAGGTAAATTGGAAAAATTGCAAAATTAGCTACTGGATATTTTTATTAGCAAGACATACCATGAATGGATAGGCATACTACTCAGGGCTTATAAAACACACAACCTTTAAACGATCATAGTTACAATTACATTTCTGCCTGCTTTAACTAAACATTTTAAAGGACTTAAGTGATGAAAAGTTTAAGCAAGATAATGACTCCTATTTGACTCTCATAGGAATAAAGAACAAGCCTACACAGGTAGGTCACTCGCCCCTAAAGAGTGTGGCAAAATGAATGACCAAAAGGACAGTGAATGCCATCTAACAAGTAGGTGCTACCTCTGGCATCAGCACACTGGCTGGTAAGAGTACATCAGTGTACAAGTAGGAGCCACTGCAACCCCTTTGAATAAAGCTGTAGCATCTGTTAAACATCAGTATTTCTCTATCCCTTTGACCTAAATTATTGTTCTAAGTTGTCACAAGCAACAAAACATATATATACAAAATGAAAAAATTATCCACTCGGTGCCTCGCTCTGACAGCACAACACAGTGCCAGCCCTATTTTCATCCTAGGACCCACAGGTGACAAGTGTCTGACATGCGCTCCATATCTGGTTTATGCTTGGCTTATGCTCTGCCTAAAATTGCACATCCAACAGGTACTCAACATGGCCACAAAACCTCTCTTCATTGCTCAAAGCTGCTGGCATCATGTGCCACGGTACAACAGCCCTTGGTTTGGTGGCTGTCCCACACAGTCCTAATTCAGAAGACATTCTCAGCAACCTAACTGTCTTCACTTCTGCTCAGATTAGCAAAGTCAAATATCTCTACCTTCAAAGATTATTCCTACTCCAACTCCAACAAGAGCTGGTACATTCCCCATGCTGTTTGCTCTTCCTCTTCTACAAATTACAACAATGTGTATGACACCACACACACACACACACACACACACACACACACACACACACACACCCCTATTTGAGGTCATTTGTAATGACACTTAATAGAAAAGAAAGCAATTTTAAATAAGAAAAAGTAGGAACTAGGGAAAAGAATTATGGCAAATTAAAGTGATGTGAGAGGTTAGTTCACCAAATTTATTTATTACTATTTATTTGATAGTGGAACTTCCTGCAAGACTTTAACAGGACAATACAGATCTTAATGATTCAATACTGATAATTTACAGTAGGTCTGGGGAAACACTGTTCTCAACAAGTACACCAGAAGGAACTTTCTCCAATAAGGCATCCCATACAAACCTGAAGTCATACTGAGGACCCAAAGTGTGGGCACTGGGAAGGGAGCTGAACTCCTACAGCTACGAAGCCAAAGCTTAATCCTGGTAGAGCTCTTCTACAGAGGGCATGAGAAGACAATATAATGGGGTCCACATGTGTGCCCACTTTAAGTATTTTCACAAGAAACTTTCCACTCGTTCTCCTAAGTATACTTGCTTCTAACTACAAATAACATTCCAAGTGTTAGGTGAACTAGGTTGAACCACTTGAAGATAATACTTTGAAGTATAAAAACATTTTCTATGGTTCAATCGGACAGGTCAGCACAAACGAAGAAACTAGAACTTTCAAAGGAAATATATATTTCTAATCAATTGTAATATCATTAAGTCCTAAAATCCTATATACTGTCCAGAGTCTCCTTTAAAAGATTATCAATTTCAAGTACAGAATAAGATATCATCAAATTAGAGGATGTTAATAGAAATGTAGCATTAGAAACATATTCAAAGGTTCTGAGTTTCGATCACAAGAATTGGCAAAAACTTAAGACAAAAGATCTGGAGCGGCCCCGCCATCAACTCAGACAGCATGTAATGACTCGCAGGCAAGTTACGCCTGGTCTATCCCACGTGTTGAAAAAATTAAGACAATCTGAAATTTATGCAACTTTATATAAAAACTCACTATTTTAGGTAAATCAGGTGGTCTGGTGGAAGCAGACCCACAATAACCAGAGCCTCAGAAGAGTTACTTCTATAGACAGCAGCCAAATTCCCATACTGCCACAGCCACAAGCCCTCCTAACCAGGCTCCCTGACACTTCAGCTGATACTATTGCATCCTCTCATACCTGGCTCACTTTCCTCACTGACATTACCTGAGGTTACTGTCAGCATTTGACTTTGCAGCCCTTTCACTTTAGTGTAAGCTGTTCCACGAAATCAGCGGGTTCAATATACAAGCATTCTTCCTCAGACTCTGCAGCCAGGCCTTTCTACTCTTTTCTCAACCCTTCCGGATTTTGCTTCTCTGCTTTGGAAACAGAAGTAGACATGCAAGGTAGGGGCTGGCAGTGGTCCACCAAGATGATGTTACTAGGTCAGAGAGGACACCAAGTTCTGTGAAAATCTAATATTGTCAAACTATTTGAGCGCTGACTCCCCCTTTAGGTAGTCTGCTAGACTCTGGAGAGTGAACAGTGCATGAACACTAGGACAGCCAGGAAACCTATAAAAATTCAAAGTGACAGGGGGAGGTATGAGGCATCAAACAGTAAGGTGAGGATCAAGGAGCACTCACACAGGGCATGCGGAAACAAGGAAGGCTTTGAGAGGAAGAAGTGGTGAAAGGAGCTTGCCTAATGGACAGGAAAGAGCAAGAGACTTTCCTGAGAAAAGACAAAGGGGCAGAAAAAGGCTGGCGAGAGAGTCTGAGACTGCTACATGGGGAGGCAGATGGAGTCAGGTTAGCAGGGCCACCGGCACAGAGGCTTGGGGTCCTTACAGGACAAGAAGCCAGTGAAGGCTTCAAAAGACGAGACCACTAAATAAGGAAACACGAACGCTGCAGCAAATACAAATACAAACATGAAGGGTTCTACTCCTCCAGGTTGAGGAAGTTACTGTCTTTATATTGCAACCTAGAATTGTTTTTATTCCAATACTCCCACTCATTAAAGACTGTTTTAAAAAGTCAGAGACTAATAATACACTTACATCATTTACTTGGGGAAAAGTGCATATTTTATGAATGAATTATATGCAATGTCAGAAAACTTTCTATAAACATTACTACATATGTGAATTGTAGGGGATCATTTGCTTTCAAAGAGGGGAAAAATGAGAAAGAATGAAGATAAGGGATAAAACTGAATGAACTTATAGATAAGCTTATATATAATATATTAAGACTTACCTCATTAATTTACTCAAGATTGAGTTTGATTAATCTGCAATTGAAAGAATTAGGAAAATTAACCTTGGGAGGACTCTGTTGAGAGACCTGAACAATGTCACCAGGAAACTGTACTGATGGCCTTCTTAACAAGGCCAGAGTGACAAGCAGCTACCGTCACTATCCAATACAATCATAATTCTTAAGAATAATACATATACCACGAAGTGGCAATGCCACAACAAAAGTGTTCACATAAGCTTATGAAAGGCATTCTTCTCTAAATGCATCATCAATGATAGCCAAACAACTAAAGATTGCCAAGGATCTTGAATTCTGAGGATTTTTTAAAGAACTAGTTACTTAAGGTATATTCACCTAAAACCACTATTCTGACTATTGAAGAATGAGCCCCTGACTCTCTGACCAGCTTCTCTTATGTCAGTGATCCAAAATTCACTCATCTGTAAAGTCACATTTTGTTTAAATGGAAATTTAAAACACAAATCTCAACTCAAAAACTGTAAGACTTAATCATATGAATAATGAGGCCTTTATTAGAAAACAGAAAACACATAGCCAGGAATTACTAAAGCATTTAGAATGGAAAATTGATGTAGCAATATGTATCTCACCACATTCACACAGGATCTTTGGAAACTGGGCTAGGTATTTATTATTCTCCTTTTGCATAGATGCATACTTTTAAAGTCTATGAGGTAAAATGATATGCCTATAGTCACAAGGTCAAATACTGAGTCAAAAGCCTGACACCTGCCTACAGACTCCGGATCTAGGACACCTTCCATCACTGAGGGCTCCTTCTGAATTTCCACCAAACAATGAAAGCAGGTAGCACATAGGTAGCCTGCTTGAGGTCACAGAAACTGTAGCTCATTTCCTGACTCTGATCCTCATCATCTATAAGATGTGAGGCAAGTTGCTGTGTCTTATTGAGATTCCTTATCTGAACAAAAGGAATAACCAGGTTTAGGGTTTAGGTTCTAAACAACAGTTAACAGACATAGTCTTCAAACTCAGTGCTGCCAAATATGAAATTCAAAGTTTGCATATATCTGGCCGCATAATTATCAAAAGATGACTTCAGGGTAGCACCTGAAAAACCTGAATGGAGGGCTGCTATGCTTTGCATTCCAACCCCTTTGGACGGCCTACTTCACACATTAATGAAATGTTCTATGAATACCGTGACCTAATTCCATTACAAAAAGAGGCAACTCATAACCAATGAACTAATTTTCTTCTTTCCACGGGGCTTAGGTGTGTTGGAACACCTACCTACATACAAACACACTGCACACATAAACACACACACCACACACACTGTGCACACATGCACACACACACACAAAATGGGAAAGATTCTTAGGCTGCATGCGATTCCAAAATGTACAATTTTTCTCTTGCAGGAAACACGTCATATCCAATTTTTAAATGAATTTTATACCTTTATCAGCAGAGGTAAGGAAGTACACATCAACAGCCTACATGGCCTTAACACAGTCAGTAGTAAAGTGAGAAAATAACCCCTCAAATGTAAAACTCACACATAATTCCAGAAGTGAGCATCCACAGAGCAAACTAGAAAGCGGTCGTTGAGTCTCTGTGCTCCCAAATGTGAAACTGAGAGGTCTAAAACATTAGTGATGAGCAACTGCATTGAGGGGCCACGGTGTAAGATCTTTACAGAAAGGCAAAGTAATGAGGTTGGTGAAGCCGAGGGAGCTGTGGCCCTGGTGTGGTAGCCTGGCAGTGCACATCTGCCAGCTCCTAATGAGGGGACAGCCTCCCGCAGTTTGTTCATGTAACTCGCTAGCCAGGCTGAGATCCTACTCAGCAAACTTCAACAGCAGGCCAGAGCTGAGCAGACAAGACAGAGTGGCCCAGGCAGCAGGTCCTGCATCCTGAGTGTTGTGCTTCCTTGTGGTCTTCCCATTACCTTTCTAAAGAAGTTTTTGTCTTCCACCACAATTCCTTATTCCACTAACTATAAATTTTTCTTCCTTAAAATATTTGTAAAAATAATGTCTTAGCTTTGAAATTAAAAGTTACCTCTTGCAAAAAGCTTTTTGGGGTTCTTAAAAAGTACTAGGAATATAATTTTAAAAGCATGCTCATTGATGGTCATGAAAAAAAAATTAACAATCTACAGTGTTGGAGCACAGGAAGACAAAAAAATACTTAAAAGAATGTTGGAGCTCCACACAGGGTCAATGCAGCCACGTAAGATGAAAATGTAAATAAGATCACATGACTATATCAAGTGACTGTAGGATCCAGAAGCAGTGCTGCTACTGACAGGGAAAGCTCTAAGTCCCATTGGAAAGGGGCAGCTCACACTGCAGGAAGGTTTATGCTAAGTGTCAGCAGATACTTCAAGGTAGGACCCAAATGTGGGTTCTCATGTGAAATTTCCTGTTGTTTTCAACATTGGTTAGGCCAAATAATTTCAACCCCTAATTTAACAGCTCCCTCTGGCCAATATCATTTACGGCCACATGACGAACACTACAATAAATCCCCAGAATCAGTTGATTTTCCTCAACAGTGGAATAGTTTTTTTTAAAAAATGACTTTTCAGTTTTGATCACATTTGATGAATTTCAGTTCTACATGTAAGTTGTTGTGTGAGTAAAAGCAAGTTAATTAAACTGGCTTAACTTCTTACTTTCCTAGTTGAGGATAGGAAAAAAAAAAAAAAAAAAAAGACTGAATAGGTGACAGGTTTGCCTTAGAGATTGCCTGAGAAATCATGCTGAGTTGAGAGACTAACAGAAGACATGGCCTGTATGTGAACCCTTTCCCACCACTCTCATTTTATATTGACTACTTATAATTAACAACATAAAAACACAGTAAATTAACCAAAGGATGATACCAATGAAAACAAAATCCATTTTTTTAATTAAAAATAAAAATCAGAAGGTCTGCAAGAAGAGATACCATCTAACCCCAGGTACAGTTGTGAAAACTGGGCCTACCACAGACCTCGCATTCTTGAGTGGTTTCATCAGCTCTGGGCTGGGGAAGCTGTAGGTGGCAGGACAGGATTCCAGCCTGCGAATGGGCTGGCACTGAGCCCTTCACTACCACTGATGCCAATGCTCCCTGCAGCACCCTGTCAGTGCTGGGACATGCAGAGGAGACAGAGCCTCATGGCAGCAAGCAACCATGCTAGGAAGAGGTGGGCACAGACGGGGTAGAGCACCAGGCAGATGGGGCCCAAACAATTTAAAGGAAGGGTAGCTCTTGAAACAAAGACAACAACAGCCAGAGCAAAAAGGATGTCTGCTGAAGGTCTCTGAGGCCACAAACTGCACACACAGGGTAGCCAGGACTCTTGCATCCTGCACTCTATTAAGCTCAACATAAATGTAACCATGCACCTTCAGCACAGACAGGAACTAGGACTTGAGCCCTGCCCTATGCAGTGGTGCAGGCTGCTTTGAAAATGTTACCCTGCTTTAAACTTCACACTGGAGAGATGTATCACCATACTCATTTTATACAGGAGGAAATGGAAGGTTAAAGAGCTAACAAACAGCACAGCTGAGAGGAAATCTGGATGGTCAAAGAGCCAGAGCTTTTCATGTAACATTGTACATGGTTAGAGGTGGGCGATTTTTTTTTAACCTAAACTGGGAAAATATAATTTTAAAAGGCCAAGCATCAATTGATTTACTTAACAAAATCTTCCATCAGTCCTCATCTCTCCACCTCCCACCTCTCTTTCTCCTTCCCATTGCAGGCATTTTTATGAAAGAGTTGTGTGAAACTGCTGCCTCCACTTACACTTCCTCACCTCACAGCATTACTCAACCAATCCTCTGTCAACAGCTGCCCCCAAGCTCCTTACACACACACACACACACACACACACACACACACACGCACGCACGCACGCACGCACAGAGAGAGAGAGAACACAGTGGAAAAGATGGACAGCGTCTTCTTTGTTACTCACTGAGTTTCTTCCAGTTGTATTTTGCTGTCCTAGGTCACTGGACTTCCCCAAGCGGCAAAGCTGGTCACAATTCCTCATTTTGTTGGGACCCTCCTGAGTTCACAGGGCATGACTCTTTTCTGCTAATCCTCTGGGCTCTCAAGCCACTCTTCAGGCCTTCCCGTTTCACTAGAACTGTGTCAATCTCCTCTACTGCCACAGCTCCTTCTAACACTTACTTTATGCAAGTCTTAAACTTGAAGAGCTTCATTTAAAGAAAGGAATTTTAAAACAGAGGAAGATTCTCCTGAGCCACCAAAGTAGACTAAAACATATCCCAAATAAACATATCCCATATTAAATAATAAGTCGGATACCAAAAAAATCAAGTATCATATCTGAACAAATTAAAGTCCCAAATGTTTCAAATAATTTCAGTAAGAATCAAGGAACCTGGGAATATAAACCCTCAAAAATTACAAATTACTAGTCAGATCTTCTGTTTCTGAATTATGGACCCAGTTTCAAAGGAAGGGACTCATAAACCATACAGATCACTGAGCAGTGCCCACAGGATTCCAGAAAAAGAATTTCCCCTCAAGGCATTCTGCATTAAGCTATCTTAAGTAGAAGATAAGCACTGTGTTTTTAATGAACTTTTCCCTTACTATGGAAAGCTCAACCATCTAAACTATTGTGACATACTAGATAGTTTTTATACCTCTTCCATTCTGTATATTTTCACCCTTTTTTAACTTTCAGGTGTAATTTATATGATGTAATTTTCATTCATTTTTTTAAACATTCAATTACTTTTCAAGTGATTTTTAAAATGTGTGCAGCCACCTTTATAGTCCACTTTTCCTCCTCCCAGTAAGATCCCTCATTACTTTCTGTGGCTAACCGTCACTGCAGCCTCCAACCCCAGCAAACAATAATGCAATTTACACCTCTACAGATGTACCTTTTCTGGATATTTCACCTGAATGGAATGAATGTGGCCCTTTTCCTGGCTTCTCTCCCTTGCAGAAGTTTTTGGGGTTTAGTCCTCTGCTAGCTGTACTTCATTTCTTTTTATTGCTCAGTTGTATTCCACTGAGAAGACCACATTTTATTTATCCATTCACCAAGCTGTACCCATGTTCACTTCGCTTTTTTTTTTTTTTTTTTTTTTCCAATGTATTTGGTAAACAGTCTCATGCACCACAGACTCATAGTGACCCTCCTATTTTCAGCCTCCTCAGGACTGGGATTACAGGCATGTGCCACCATGCCAGGTCTCAGTGGCTGGCTCAGTGCGCCTGGGAGTGGAGCCAGCGTGGCATGTGGTGCTGGGAATCAAACCCTGGTCCTTGTGCAAGCCTAAGCAAAAGCTTAGTCGGCTGAGCTACCTCGTCAGCCCTCACTTTGCTTTTAACTGCCATGAATAAACCACTATAAACATGAGGACATATATAAGTCTTTACATGGCCATCTGAATTCATTTCTCTTTGCAGGTCAACACATAAGCATGAAGTCATTTGCTTGTATTAATTTGTGTTTAACTTTTTAATAAATTATCAGAGCCACAGATATAGCTCAGTGGTCCAAGCATCCTTTAGGCAAGTGCAAGGTCCCAAGTTTGATTCTGGGTGTGTGGGGTGGGGTGGGGGGTTGTATGGATTGTCAAATTGGTTCCAGAGTAGCAGTATCCTTTTAAATTGTCTCCAGCAAGGTCAGAAGGTTCTTTTAAATTGCTCCAGCAATTGTACACATCTCTGTGATATTTGTTACTTTTTTTTTTTTTACTTATAGCCATTTGGTACATGTAAAATAGAACTTGAAGAGCCCTAATACCATCCATGATCTAGTAAAAAGATAAAATATTTCTGAATGCCTATTACTTATCATATACTATACCAATTCAAGGAAAATCATGGCTAGAGTATTTCAATCCTCAAAACAGATGATGGGGTATGGATAAGAGGGGCTATGTAAACACATTATCACTCATTTTTTCTATCTACCAGCATACCCAGTATTTTAACTGCAAGCACATTAAATAAGAGAAAGGGACACAGTAGCAGAAAAGAACAAGAGTCACTTTCCATCTACTATAAAACCCTGATGACTCCAAAATTATGAAGAGACAAAAGCCAGAAGTTTGTTTTGTACTCAAAGGGACTCGTTTACTTGAGTTCTCTCTGGAGCAGTGGCCATGTAGAAGAGGCATGACTTGGGGGACTTGAAAGTCCCCTAGGGTTTCATCTCATGAGAAACACTTGACTTCCCTTCTAGCAAACTCTGCCATAAGCATCTTTTATTTTAGCTGCCCACTTTACAAAACAGTAGTCACGATTTCTTCTATATTTGAATCACACCCAAGAGAAGCCTGAAAACAGAAGAGTGGACCAGGATGTAGAGAGAGAAATCAAAAACAAACAAACCAAAAAAGTGATACAATTCATGAAGCTATTCTCAGTTAATCTTTACAAAAATTCTGTCAGACATCTGAAGTTCAGGCCAGTTTAGTTATTTAGCCAAAATCATTTGCCTGACACTGAAATTCAATTAAATACTTCTGGGTCAAAGTTGGCAAATAAATGAAATATAGTTCTCACCAAGTACAGGAGCTTAAACAATAAGTATTCAAAAGACATTAAATTCTTAATGGGAACTCATGTGAGGATGATTATAAGAAGTATAATCAAGTAAATCTGAGTCCTCATAGACATTTTATAGGGCTGTCGCCCCAATTCCAGAAAGGTCATCTGACTTGACTGAGGTTATACAAGTAGTTGTAGTATAGGCAGAACTAGAACCCCAGGGATTACAAGAATAGGGTGTTGAGTACATCTGAGTTTATAAAAGACACAGGGTTGATATTTTCAAAAAAAAAAGACAACAATGTCCAATTGTATACAAGTCCCATCATACAGGTGTTTAGTATTATTACTATTACTATTATTATTATTATTTATTATTTCAGCCAGAAGAACCCTCAGTCACAGCTGTGCCAAGTAGCTTCCTCAGGGTCACACAATGGTACGTTGATAGATAATATATAGAGACATAGTCCATGTTCTATGACAGGCTGAAAGGAAACAAAAGAATGGACAGCTCCTCAGTGGCAGGAACATTTATAGCCAGAGCAAGGGCTGTCTGATTGTAGACACCATGTGCAAAACTTCTCAACTATTGGGAGTTTTCCCCACTGTCTCTCTTTTTTCTCACTAGAAATCAAGCCAGGATGTACCCATGCTGAACCCTTGCCTCAGGTGTCCCCAACCACTTCCTGACATGCATTGCTGCTTGCAGTGCATCACAACTAAAGAATGGGGCTCAACTTGACACTTGCAAAGCTACCAAGTAAGCCATTGAACAGAAAATGGTGCTCTATCATTGCCTTATATACACTGACAATCTTTCTGTCTTAATGGTCACAGCAAAAAAAACCAAAACAAACCAAACCAAAACAAAAACTTAAAAAAAATCAGCATTTATCCTTTTTTTTTTTTTTTTTTTTTTTTTTTTTTTTTTTTTTTTTTTTTTTTTTTTTCTGTCTTTGAGACAGGGTCTTGCTATATAGTTCAAGCTGGCATTGAACTCAATTTTGTAGCTCAGGCTGGTCTCAAACTTGCACCAATTCCCCTGCCTCAGCCTCCCTAGTGCTGGAATTACAGTTATCCTTGTTTTTTATTAAGTAGAAAGTAGAAAGTACAAAGCCAGGTGTGGTGGTACACACCTGTAATCTCAGCACTTGGGAGGCTGAGACAGGAAATTTTAGTGTGCTCCAAACCAGCCTGAACTACATAGTGAGGCCTTGTTTCAAAGACAAACACACAGAAAGCAAACATGAGAGGTGGCAGCTGAGATTTTTAAGTTTTGTTCTATCTAGCTATAACCTCATCTCTAAAATGACAAGGATTAAATAAATTAATACCAGAGAAGATTTTTCAAACTCAAGACAAAATGTGTGTTATTCTGAAGAGTTTAAGCCAAGGTTCACTACAGGAGACAAAAGACAACATCTACCTGCTCTGCTGGATCACTATTGAGGAAACTGTCATATGATGGCCACTAGGCCATGGCAGTTACACCCTGTAATTTGCAGGGTTTTATTACTTCATTCCCACCTGGCAGGTACAGCAGTGACATAAGTGGGTACTTTCACATTCTGTGCCAAGGAGAGACTTGCTCCAGTGAGCAACGACGTACGGCAGCTTCGCCTGGTAAGAGTGCAGGGCTCCTCGCCACTCCTACTTCCTGCAGTGTGATGCTCTCCAGAAAAATTGTAGCAAGCACATTATGGCTTGGAGCAAACAGCACCTACCAAGTTCTGGGAGTTGGAATCAAAATACTTGCGATCCAGCAAGATATCTACACTCCATCCCATTTTATAAAGATAAAGATATCCTATAAAGATATTAAGTGACTAAACATGAATCTATTCCATTCTTTTATACAAAAATAGTAAGTGGCTAAAATAATATTATTACATAGGATTTCCACAGTAAAGGAAGCTCTTCCTATCTGCATTGCACAGTGTGGCAGCCACATGCAAATGTAAGAAATTGAATAGGGCCATTCTAGGAGAAACGGAATTTTTTTGTGGTTAATCATAATGTAAAGTTCAAAAAAATCACATATGCCTAATGCTATATTTGGTTATGAATATCATGAATGAATCACATGTCTTTCAAAAGACACACATGTTCACACAAGAGCATATAATAGCCACAGTCCTCCAACCCCCACTCACACATAGTATTACCCTCAAATGTGGCACAAATAATTTATTATGGAACTAGAGTTCTATGTGCCACTGTTATAGATGGTTTAATTTAAAAGGAGCTGAAGGAAGCTCAGGGGAGAATAACAAAGGTGTCTTTATTCTTTTTTTTTTTTTTCCGGGACCAGGGTTTGGACTCACAACCTTGCACTTGCCAAGCAGGCACTTGTGCCACAGAGCTATCTCCCCAGCCCCAGTTTTTATTCTTTAAGCTGTCAATCTGCATTAAGTCTTACACTAAAGAATATGAGGAATACCATCTTAGCAAATAATAGGTTAAAACAAACTTCACATAATAAAAAAAATTCTAATTCTGCATTGAATTGCCAACCTACCATCATTAAAAACATTCCTCAACTTAGCCAAATTCTTTACAGGTGAAGAGCAAGATCCACATGCCCAGATAAAGAGAGCCAATAAGCTTTCAGCGATTGATGTTGTTGGGTAGGAGCACTGAATAGAGAAATGATTCTGAGTACACCCAGAAGTTCTGGAAAGTCTGGGCCCATTTGGGGCCATCATGGAGAAGAAATGTTGAGATTACCTGGCAAAAGACCAAAATAAATCATAGAGAATGCTCCACATGCAATCTTGATCCATTCAGAGCAATACTCAGATGGCTCATCACACTCTGTAGAAACCACTTTTCTCTCTCTACTACCATATGATTTCGCAATACGACTAACAACAGGCTTTGGTCACTCATTTGTTTAAGCTATCCTGTAAATGAAGTAATAGGCTTATCCCATTTAAAGTAAGAAGTTCTTCATTCCCAAATGTTAATCCCAGACATGATAACACAATCATCAGACTGTCCTTAAGACGCAAAACAGTTGCTAGCCACTACAGGATAGAACCACTCATGCTGGTCTATCTTACTTCTAACATAGAACATGTATACAGGCTTCTTTTGATATTCTGATTTAAGGCTTTGTTTTAATAATCATAATTGCCAGATAAATTACTGCTTAATAAGAATGCTGGTTCTTATAATTAAATACTGAAGTGTTATAATAATATACTGAACAGACACATACTCCTAAGGAATACTGGAATGTAGGAATAAACTCGTTCTTCCCTCTCTCAAGAATATGAACGATAGATCCAGAGAGCCAAGAGCTGCAACATGTCATACCTCGTGGACTGCAGCTGGTGTTCCACTTGCCTCTGTAGTGGCTTTAAACACAGGCTCAGCCAGGCATGGTAGCACAGGCCTGTAATCCCAGCACTTGGGAGGCTGAGGCAGGAGGATTGGTGTGAGTTCAAGACCAGCCTGGGCTGCAAACGGAGCTCAAGGCCAGCCTGAACTGCATAGTGAGACCCTGTCTCAAAAAGGCAAAAAAAAAGAAAAAAAAAAAAAAAAAAAAAAAGATCGTGCCCAAGTACTGAAAACTGCTTCCTTCAAGGCACAGCTGTCATTTCAGGAGATTATGGAGCTTCTCCTTTTCTAGTTGTGTTTTCTCAGATGAAACCTTTTACTCTGATTAAAGCTTATCAGCTCTCTACTCCCCAAAGGGCCTATTCTGAGTAAAATGAAAGTGACTGCTAAGAGTTTAACTAGATAAACTGATCCAAACAGATGCCTAAACTCAGTTAAAGCTGCCCTTCTTAGGAAGCTTCTAATGGTTTTGATACTCCTTTGGATCTTCTGGACAGAAATGACCAAGGCTACAACACATATGAAATCAAGCAGGCTTAAATAACAACATTCAAAACAAAGTTTGAAACTAGCAGCAGAAAGACAGAAGAGAGCAGCTGAAACAGATGTTTAAACTTGTAACTTAAACCTTTAAACCTGGTAACACTGTAGGCCTTAACAGGCTTGTCCAGGTATAAATTACTAGTTTATAGGAGGGTATTTAGGCCAGGAAGACCAGTTTTAAAAACACAGTAAGGAAAAGAATTAGAATAAACACAGAGCTACTCAGGAGGAAACTAGACTTACATGTCAGACAACAATTTAAGAACCTACTTTTTGAATCATTCCCATTGAAAGCATCTGTCTTGTTCTACTTCTACAAAGAAAGACACAAAAAATAGTAAATTTCTTGCCATGTACAGAAGTGGCAAAATTACTAGTGAGAAGTAAAAATTCAGAAATGATCCTCCTTCAAACTATTTCTGAAAGGCAAATTTGTAAACTAAATTCAGGTTCCTCTCCCACCTCCTAAAAAAGCAAAACAAACAAACAACAAAAAAAAAATACAGATGGCAAAAGTCATAATTGCTGTTTAGGAGATTGATGGCAGGAAATGCTTTCACAGGAACAATGGAGAAAACCAGGAGGCAGGAGGCTTCAGCAGCCTCCAGCCACCCGTGACGTAGGGGGAAGAAAGGAATCAAGGTTGAGTGGGAAGAGTTATAACACACTGTAATCTGAAGAGAATTTCAGCCACCTGTTCAGTAGTCCTCCCACCGCTCATGCGCAAGAGGAACTCCCCCTCTGCAGGAACAGGCTTGCCTGAGCTTCCCTGCCATGTGCATTTATGGCTTGGGCGTGCTTCTAGGGAACACAGGCATCAGCAAGAAAGTGGAGGCAGCTCCCAGCGTGCTGCGGTGCAGGGGCCTGGCCACCACACTCCTGCACATTCCTCAGAAGGAGATCTGAGAGGTCCCATCCACGGCTGCCACATAAAGCAGATGCTCCTCAACTATTCCACTGATGGTGATAGACTGGGAGGGCAGTCAACTTTAATTGCATGAAACAAAAATTCCAAAAATACAAAAGATTTTTAAAAACATGCAAAAGGCAGGATCTAGGCTCATAAATAAAAACATAGCAAGCCTGCAATTAATTTAACAAATCACTTTCCTTTGTAATAAAGTTAAATATTGAGTCAAAACACAAATGTCAGCATGTTTCACCGGACTACACAGAAACATTTACTCAAAATACTCATCTGTACAAACTACATTTCACTGAAAAATGCACCAGATGATGCATAATGGCTAAAGATGATTATAGTCCACAAAACAGGTTATCTGCAGTAATTTTACACCAACCTACAACTTAAGATTCTATTAAAGTGAAAATTGAATTGCTAAGTAAGATCTCTATCCACTTTAGACTTCATATTATTTTAAAAGACAGCAGAGTTTCCATTGACACACACAAGAAAAGACCTATATATTTTATTTGTATTCCTAAAGTTCCTAAAGAAGCCTAAGTTAAGGCTATCACAGACAAATCAAAACAATCCACAAACTGTATTCCTTCCCACCTCCCAACAACTGTACACCTTAAAACTAGGGGTGGAAGGAACGTACCAAAGATTGCAGTGTGCTAATTACCGTACTCTATTTTATTCTCTGGTTACAAGGAATTTCAGTTTTCTGACTCAGATTTTGTTGATTCTATAAGGATACTGAACAATGAATTAAAAATCAGGACAGCTTACACTGACATATTTATTACTTCTTTTTACTCAAGGGACCTTGGCGTGGGTAGAGGGTGGCCAAAGAAAACTTCACTCATTAAAAATGACAACAGTTCAACTGGAAATTTGGTGGGCTATGGGCCACGCACACCCAGCACTGAAGTATTGTCTCTCCACTTCTCCTGCAGACAATGAGCTGCCCAGCCAAGGAAGTCCAACTCCAAACAACACAACAGATGGACCTGGAGAAAACACCACACTTCACAATGAGTTCGACACTATTGTCTTGCCTGTGCTTTACCTCGTTCTATTTGTAGCAAGCATCTTGCTGAATGGCCTAGCAGTGTGGATCTTCTTCCATATTAGGAATAAAACCAGCTTCATATTTTATCTCAAAAACATAGTGGTGGCCGACCTTATAATGACTCTGACATTTCCATTTCGAATAGTCCATGATGCAGGATTTGGACCTTGGTTCTTCAAATCTATCCTGTGCAGATACACTTCAGTTTTGTTTTATGCAAACATGTATACTTCCATTGTGTTTCTTGGGCTGATAAGCATCGACCGCTACCTGAAGGTGGTAAAGCCATTTGGGGACTCGCGCATGTACAGCATAACCTTTACGAAGGTTTTATCTGTTTGTGTTTGGGTGATCATGACTGCTCTGTCCTTGCCGAACATCATCCTAACAAATGGACAACCAACTAAGGAAAACATTCATGACTGCATGAAACTTAAAAGTCCTTTGGGAGTCAAATGGCATAAGGCAGTCAACTATGTGAATGGCTGCTTATTTGTGGTTGTGTTGGTGATTCTGATTGGATGTTACATAGCCATATCCAGGTACATCCACAAGTCCAGCAGACAATTCATCAGTCAGTCAAGCCGAAAGCGAAAACACAATCAGAGCATTAGAGTGGTTG
Source organism: Myocastor coypus (assembly GCA_004027025.1). Lineage (NCBI taxonomy): Eukaryota > Metazoa > Chordata > Mammalia > Rodentia > Myocastoridae > Myocastor > Myocastor coypus. The sequence continues at coordinate 14,328 of PVJA010002399.1, read as the reverse complement.
TGGCTGTGTTTTTCACCTGCTTTTTACCATATCATTTGTGCAGAATTCCCTTTACTTTTAGTTACTTGGATAGACTACTAGATGAATCTGCACATAAAATTCTCTACTACTGCAAAGAAATGACACTTTTTTTGTCAGCATGTAACGTGTGTCTGGATCCAATCATTTACTTTTTCATGTGTAGGTCATTCTCAAGAAGATTATTCAAGAAATCAAATATCAGGACCAGGAGTGAAAGTATTAGATCGCTGCAAAGTGTCAGAAGATCTGAAGTCCGAATCTATTACGACTATACTGATGTATAGGGACCGGAAACCATGAGATGGTCTCTTTTTCTTGGAATTAATGTGTACAAAGTGTAAATAAATGTTTCTTTTCATTTTTCTTGCTTAACTTCCTGAAAACATGAATCAGAAAGCAACTAAAATGGCATCAGATTAGAGCATAACTTGAATTAGATTGAGCATAACTTGATTAGAGCAAAACATGAAAGTGTAACAAAAAGTGAGATAAATGCAAGGGAGTATGTGGCTGAATGGTAGGGCTCATAACTCTCAGCTTAAAAAGCAAACTGAAGACCCAGGAAGACCCACTGCCACCAGTGTGGCAAAACACACTCTGCTATACCAGCTACCCTGGAGGCTAAGCCAGGAGGATCACAGGTTCAAGATCAGCCTGGGAAAATTAGGGAGCACCTATTCCAACATCTTTAAAAATTAAAAAGGAGAAAATAGAACTGTGTGCTACCTAGAAGCACATAAATCCCAGCACCATGAAACAGAGCTGTAGCTATGTGAGTGCTCTGTGCCTCTTCTCCAGGACAAGAAGTTGCTCACTTATTTAGCAACATAATAAGGAAGGGGACAGTCTAAGGAGCCTTGAGGGTCAAGATTTTGCTATTATACTTTTACAATGCATTCAATCCTAATTTGTGAAGACTAGAGATGAAAAATTGAAGATGTGCTAAGTATATTTAACTCATCAAAGAGTTATTTTTGAGGGCCTGGGTTCAATCCATATTATCACCAGCCTCAAAAATAATAGTAGTCTTTTAAATCTTAGACTATTGAACCAACTTCCTTTTAAAACCCTCTGCTGTGGGAGCATTGATAAAGAGCCTAATTTGTTCCTCATACTGTATTAGAAGTATTAATAGAGGAAAAAGGTACACGTGCTGACTAGCAGAGGGCATTACAGGTAACACACACAAACTCACATATAAAACACACACATCCAACACGGTACACTGTCATTTGCACTCATACAACCTGTGTGCAAAAGTCTAGTGAAAGCGAGCAAAAGCGAGGCTGTAAGATTAATTTCATGTACAAGTGATCACCACTGTGAGGAATGGAACAGGAACAGGATTCAAAGACTATGCCGCAGAGTGGCTAACAGGCAAGTCAATCCTGGGTGAGGAGATGCGGGCAAAGGGCTACAAGACCTAGCTGACAACCCCCACCAAAACAGCCATCTGTCCCCAGTGTGCCATCAGATAAAGACAGGCATGCTATTAGACCAATGAGCAGAGGTGGCTGGGCAGCCTAATGCCTTCCTCCCCAACCTGATAATGCGGATGATGAAACGCAGCTCCAGTACAAACAGGGCAGCATCACACACAGCCTGGGAAGCACCCTATGTACAAGCTGGCCTAGATTCTCCATCCTCTGTTTCTCTCCCATACCACAGGTTCCACTCAAAATTGTCAAAAACCACATTATTGACTAGGATATTTATGGAGGCTGACGAATGCACAGCATTTCTGGAACCTAAACGCTAAGGAACATCCTCCTTCACAGCTCTGACCAACTCACTCCACACTCTGGGCCTTCCAAAATATCTCTGCTTAGACCTCACCCAACCCTCTGCCCCAGGTCTCACTTCTAAGAGGTATCTATAAGATTTTAATACCAATAGCTGCATAGCTATTAAGCATATTTAATGTCGCAGTAGTTTTACTTTACTGAAATGGCACTATTAAATTTATGCAATATCTTACATCCTTGTCCTAGAAAAGAATAGGGTATTTTCCTATTCCTATATAATAAAACAGGGCTGGGTAGATAGCTCAGCAGTCCAAGTGCCTACCTGGAAAGTGCAAGTACCTAAGATAGATCCTCAGTAACACATATGCCATGCTGACCCCAGAATCCCTGGCATGCTGTGTGGGCTGGCCCTGAAACTGGGCATTGTGATGCACACCTATAATTTTAGAGCCAGGGAGTCTGAGACAGGAGGATCACTATGAGTCCAAGCTGTGTAGAAAAACCCTATACTAAATAAATAAGAGGTTTTAAAAAAGTTATTAAATAATAAAACCACTCAAAATCACACTGCTTATACTTTTACACCAATTCCAACATTGTGTAATAAAAATGTATAAAGAACAACCAAAAATCATTTACATGAGTAAAATAGCAGCAACAGGTACATTATTTTAAAATATGGCACTTGTGCCAAAAAATACCATGTATTTCAGTAAATGTGAAAAAACTCAGAATCTTATTAATTTTTAAAAATTAATTGAAAATTTTAAAATGAGTTATATGCCCTGTATAGCCCTTACCCAAAATTCCTAGGACCAGAACTGTTCCAGACTTGAGTTTTTGTAGGATTTTGAAATATTTTCACATATCTAATGAGTTATCTTAGAATTTTTCCCATGTCTAAATACAAAATTGAAAGGATGGCCAAATAGCTCAGCAAATTAAAGCACCTACAAGCAGGCACAGGGTCTCGGGGTTCAGTCCCTGGGCCTGCTATGCTAGCCCTGCCTCTGGGGTATACTGAGATGGCAATCGAGACTGGGCATGGTGTGCCTGCCTGTAATCCCAGCTCTTGGAAGGCTGTAAATAGGTGGATCACTATGAGTCCGATCTAGTAGTAAGACCTTGAACACTCTGTAGACCCTTCCCTAAAACATAAATAAATTAAATAAATTAATTAAATATGCTTCATATACACCTTTTACACATATCCTAAAGGTAATATCATGCGATACTTTTAGTGTGTCTAGGATTTGACTTCACTATGTCATGAGATTTGGAGCAAAATGTGGTATCTTGTCAGGCTTCTGAGCACTCACTGCAGATTCCAGATTTTTTAATTAAAGATGATTCAAATATAGTCAATATTTCAGGATCTTCTTACAGAGTAATGAATACTATACTTATTCTTCCTTTCATTCGGAAGATGAATATTCAGAGAATCTCCACAGAGAAATTTTAGTATTCTTCATTAAACTCATACTCAAAGAAACTGATCTTACAGAAAAATCTTTTAATTGGTGTATTGCTGAGTATTACCATTTCAATAATGTTTAATTCTCACTATCAAATATTATGCCAGTACTTTATGTCACAAGTAAAGCTTCACAGAAGTAGTGTAAAAGAAAACTTATAGATACAACTCGCATAATCAAGGCAAATATGTGTGCATACACAACAGAACATAGCTTTAACATAAACAGATTTAAAATCATCAGGGGAGATGTCATACATACTCAGGAAAATTAGTCTTAAGAAAAGCACAATATAAAGCTGGGGATCACAAACCTTTTATTAAAAAGTGTCCTCTCCTCTAAATTAGCCAATACTAGAAGCCAACACATTAAATATTTAAGAGACATATTACCACGTAAAAATCACACTGTGATCAGTGTGACTTGGATATCCCTGTCTTCTGAAGAGGAAACGTTTTTAAATTTCATGGTAATACAAGTACCTAGCAGATGCAGAACTTAGCCTACTCTCTAGCCATCTGGTACCATCTAGTGGCAAAATTCATAGAACAGATGAGGAATATTGTGTCCTATTTATGCCAAATGACTACACAGAAGACTGTGCTGTGGAGCGGGCCCTTTGCTAAGCCATACAAAACTGCCATACTCTTTCTTCGTTTAAGTTACTTTCCAACATTTTATTCTTCATGCTTTCAAGATCATCAGACATGAGGGTTCCTGTACTGCGACATTTCTGGCCAGCACCCCTTTCTCGAGCAACCCTCATCCTATCACAGCTGGCCACACTAATGCCTACATCTGTCTCTGCTCAGTCCATCTGGCTGCACATCTAGACAATCACCTTCCCACAATCAGCAGCTATCTTTTCTGTATTTGCATGTGCATTTCTATTTCCATTGTTTGAATTTCATTTACTACCTGATCACTTTTCATTTCTTTGATTCATGTTTATGTTTGCTGGTCAGTTCTGTCATTCAATTTGCCTTTGTAAAGCTGCATAGTGTTGTCACTGGCAAATGAAAAAGGTAACACAGCTATACATTTTGATTCCTATATTAATCACTTTCCTATTATTGAGATAAAACTTAAGAGAGAAAAAATTGGGCTCATGGTTTGGAGTATTCATTATATGGGGAGCTGACTCCAAGGCAAAACAGCATGGTGGCAAGGCCTGGAAGCAGGAGGCAGTGAAAGGAATCTGATTAGAAGACACATGCTCCCAAGGCACATCCCCAGTGATGCACCTTTTCCAACCAAACTCTACCTCAAAACAGCATGTCTAGCCATGAACTCGTCAATGGATCAATCCAGGCAAAGGGACACAATGACCAAATTGCCAAGTCATCTAAATGCCCCACCTCTGAATAGGAGACACTTGGGGAACATTCTGGATCTAAACCGTAACACTGCTGCAATGCACGAACTGAGCAACCAATCACTAACAGATGTAGAAAGAAGTGACGTGACTGGCATGAGGACCTGAAGAGCTAGCTGCTGTTCACAGCAGCAACATCAAGAGCTAGCAGTTATGCCTGTACTATATGCAGTTATTCAGTACTATGGCAGCTAAGATGTGAACCATGTTTCTGGGAAGTTGCTACTACTGTATTTAACCAAATCATGACAACCCAAGCGCATGCCAAGAGAGAGCACGAAATCAAGGAATGCCTCTGAGTAGGTAACCATAAACATAGGATGCTGGAAAAGTACAGGAATATATTAAATAATATGTAATGTAATTTGCAGAAAAGTACAACTATTACCATTGGTGATGTGGTTTGCAAAATGAGTGAATTTTGATAGGATCCCAAAGAAAACAGGGTATTTAAGAAACAGAATATATATATATATAGATAGATATAGATATATATAGAATATATATAGATATAGATATATAAAATGTATATATATAAAATATACATATACATATATACACATACATATACATATATACATATATATACATATATACATATATATACATATATACATATATATATACATATATACATATATATACATATATACATATATATATACATATATACATTTTATAGGCAAAATAACAGATATAAATTCTAAGCTCAAATAGTTAAAGGGCCTACTCCTATAAGAAACAGGAGACACGGGGCCGGTGAGATGGTTCAGCAGTCTGAAGTGGCTGCTTAGGAAAGCTTAGGCAACCACAAGGACCGCGGTTCAATCCCTGGCACCACATGCTGTGCCAGCCCCACCCCTAGGGCAGGCTGAGCCAGCCATAAAAAAAAAAAAAAAAAAAAAACAGGTAACAAACTTTCTTATTCTTTTGGTTGCTGAAACAAAATACCCAGCACCCAAAGTTAAAAAAAGGAAGGTTTATTTAGCTCAATTTGTAGAGGTTTCAGCTCAAAATCAGCTGGACCCAAGGCAGGATAGCACATGGCAAAGAGCAACAGTTCGTGGTGGCAGAAAACAATAAAGCAACAAGGGACGGAGAGGAGACAACACTCTCTCTGTCCCTCATATTGTACCCAGTCTACTGGGATTAGGGCAATGTCAATCCAGCTAGTGACCTAATCCAACAATCAGCCACCCTTAATCCCAGCATTGCACTATGAAGCAGGCACACACTGTAAATCCAGCCACCTGAGAAAAAAGGATCTGACCACATGACGTAAGTCATTACTTATGTAATGATTTATAAGAAGCACGCATGGTCTCAGCCACCAAACACTGGAGTGACAAGTATACAAATATGCTTTGGAGTAAACACTTGCTTGACAACGATGACCTAGATTTCTGAAATATCTGTGGACAAACAATATGCCTAAGATCCAAGCACAGAAGAAAACCAGGCCTCTATGCTGCCAGTAAACACTACATAAATTTGAAAAGATTATGAATAATAATCAAGCTAATAATAAATAAGGCTTTTTTCACTCTAACATCAACATAATTACAAAAACAATAGAGAGAAACTAATGATCCCTGCGAACTCTATATACACCAATTTCTACCACAGATTCCTGTTTTAAAGCTTCATGTTTCCTGGAAACATCACTTGAAGAACAGCTCTTTCGAGATAGATAAGTAGGGACATCTCTCAGAATGAGTTCTAAAGCAAGAAGCCCAAAATAGATAAAGACAACAATACAGTCTTCTCTCATGCTCAACAGTATCCAAAGCATTTTACACATACAAAATTTCTAATCACCACAACAATCCTATGAAGTAACGAGCATCTTCTTTTTATATCCATTTTGAATATGAAGAAACTGAGGCATACGGGAAAAAGGCACAAGGCTAGGAAGTAAAGTAACTGATACAGGTTAAGAAACTGATAGGTCTGGTTCCAAATTCAGGCTGTCCTCAAGGCTCCCTCACCATCTCTCCAACCTAATGTGCAGTGAATGGCATCGCTATCTACCCAAACTCCTGAACTGAAGATCTGAGTCCCCTCTTTCCTTCATTGCTTTCACCACCTGTACCAGATGCTACCAATCCTCCCTGGGAAATGGTGCACAAGCCATACCTCTGTCCTTTAGCTAGCTTGGCTCGGCCTCTGTGAGTGGCTCTGGGGTCTCACAGATGGGCCAGTTTTTTTAGATTGGGCAGACATGGACTCTACTATGTACCATGATGATTTGAAAGTGATAGCACTGCTGCTGAATGCACCATTATTATATCACTGTCTTTTTTTCTGCTCCTTCCGGTCCCTCAGATCCTCTTTTCTTCTGTTTTTTTTTTTTTTTTTTTTTTTTAACATTGATTGGTTATTATCTAATGAAATAAACATAGCTTCCATTGATTGGGCACCTCCCTAACACCGGGCACCATTTGATTCCCACAACCAACGCATGAGGAAGCACTAGCAGACTGTTCCTAGTTGGGGATAAGGAAGTGATTTCCAGCAGGCCACACAGTTGCTGACGGCTATCAGTGGAAGTCTCCTGGGCTCAAAAATCTCAAGTTCTAAGCACGGCTCAGTACTGAGGTGAAACATACTCCTCGAGATTAACCAATCATTATCAAAAACCCGGCTAGTTATTTATATTTACAAGTTCTATCAACACAAATATACTAATACATCAACATTTGTAAGGCTTAGGCTATAGTGGGAACACACTCTCAACTAGAGCCTTGATATATTATTTAATAAACATTGCAAATGATGTGGTACTTTGTGTTAGTTGAACATTAAACCAATCAATCATATTTTTTTTTCATTTTATTGCTTTGCAATTACAATGCAAAGCAACGCTTTCATTACAAACCAGACATTTTGACAGTGAAAGCGTCACACACCAAACTGGCACATAAGGTGTGAATTACAACAGTGTGAGCAAACTCATGTGTGCGTGTGCATGTGTGGGCATACACACACACACACACACACACACACACACACACACACACACACACACACACACACCTGTAAATACACATCTATATCAGAACTGTATTATTTAGGAAAACAAGGAGCTTGGGAAGAGAAAAAAGGGGCTCATGGAATAGCATCATTTTAATGATGAGAATCCCCACTGTGATGTTTCTTTCCTGTAGATGACACAAACTGTGAACCTCTGGGTGTTAGCTTAGCATCTAGGCAACAAAAATCTAACTGGTGCACTCTCAAAGCAAGGATAGTTTTCTGAGTTATGGCTTAATGCTTGTGAATTTAATTAATGCCAAAAGGATACAGCCGACCCAAACTGACTATGTCTATTTGATTTTGTTTCCTGCAGGAAAATATAGTCTCAATCATAATTTAGTCTTTCTCTCCTTCAAAGAAAAGCCACCACAAATCTTTGATACTATTAGCACTACATACAAAATTTAAGTTCAAGAAGATTTTAAGTACCTTTACAGATGGAGGCTGCATTTTGCTATTCCATGGCATGGGTCCACTTGAGATGACAGCTACAACAGGCTAATCAGGAAGCAGTGTGGGGCCCATTATATTAATACCACCCTTAGGAAGTCTGGTTCTCCTTATGTCTGAGCTTGTCCACATAAAACAAAGTTCTCAGTGAATCTGCCAGTCATGATGCATGCCATGCAAGCCCAAATTGTGATTCTGTCAACATTAACTCAAATCTACTCCTTCTGAAAGTCATACTACAAGTATGACCATACATACTCATGCATCCCACCTGTCTCGACACAAAAAATGTTTGGCTCACAGATCTGAAGGTTGAGAATTCCAAGATCAAGGCTCAAACAAGTGCACTATCTACTCAGATGGCATCCTTTATATATCTTGACATAGCAGGAGAGAAAAGGCCTAAGCTCTCTAAGACCTCTTTGGAAAAGGCACTAATACCATGGATGAGGGCCCTATCATATCACCTAATCATTTCCCCTAGGCCCTATCTCTTAATACCAACACATTAGAAATTAGATGTAAGCATGTGTAATGAGCAGGTAAACAAGCACTCAGACTAATGCCACTTTGCTCAGTGACAGCCATCCCATGATGACTGAAATCAGACAAGAGCAACAGGGACCATGGTCTGATCCCCGGCACCACATGCTGTGCCAGCCCTGCCCTCAGGGCAGGCTGACCCAGCCATAAAAACGAGTGAATAAACAAACAAAGGTTCTGAAACAAGAAAAAAATAAATAAATAAAATTTTAAAAATTCTACAAAAAAAAAAAAAAAAAAAAAAAAAAAAAAAA